>JAWUZV010000057.1:0-161909 GCA_034638295.1 Phortica okadai | reverse complement strand
TGGCAGCAGTTTTAAATTAATGCCATTGAAAAAAGGTGTCTTGCGGTGACCACGATTACAAACTACTGAACCATCGCAAACTCAAGACAAAATAAATGATTTTAGCTGATGAAATTTGCAGTGTCCTGACGTCGAGGTTTTTTAAAAAAAAAATTTTTTTAATTTTTTTTTAGCATGTTGAATTCAAAATATCGATTTTTGACAAAAAAATCAACCTTCAAGCTGCTGAAAAAAATACTTAAAACTAAAAAAAAAAAAAAACCTCGACGTCAGGACACGGCTAATTATGTCTAGAAAATGCCTGTAAAATTTCAAAAGAATCGGTTTGTTAGTTTTCGAGTGAGAGTGGTCACCGACTTTGCAAAAGCAAGTTGTGGGAAAATCAAATTAAACTTTTGCTCTGCGCTGTAAGCCGCATAGGAAGACTGAAACTGAAAACGCTCTATCTTCGTCAGTTTTCATCGGATCATCCTGAAATTTTTACACGATATTCTCGAAACATTCTACTGTCATCCCGCAAATTTTGGAAAAATCCATAAAAAAAAAATTTAATACCTTACCCCCCCCTTAAGTGAAAGAAACAATAAAACATTGCGAAATTTATATTTTATCAACATGGATTTTTGAGCACCTAAGGCTTAAACGTATGGAAGAATGATCGTATGAGAATCAGTATATAGGTCACATTTCAAAAAAATTCAAAAATTCAATAATCTACTATTGAAATGTTATTTTTGAGTGAATTTAATACTAACCTAAGTGATAAAAACAATAAAACATTTCTAAATTAAAATTTTATCAATATGGGTTTTAGAACACTGAAAGCTTGAACGTATGGAAGAATTAACATCTGACGATCAGTATATAGGTAATATTTTAAAATTTCAAAAATTCACTAATCTACTATTGAAATGTTATTTTTGAGTGAATTTAATACTAACCTAAGTGAAAGAAACAATAAAGCATTGCAAAATTTATATTTTATCAATATGGATTTTTGAGCACTTGAGGCTTGAACGTATGGAAGAATGATCGTATGAGAATCAGTATATAGGTAACATTTCAAAAAAATTCAAAAATTCAATAATCTACTATTGAAATGTTATTTTTGAGTGAATTTAATACTAACATAAGTGATAGAAATAATAAAACATTTCTAAATTTAAATTTTATAAATATGGATTTTTGAGCACCTAAGGCTTAAACGTATGTAAGAATGATCGTATGAGAATCAGTATATAGGTAACATTTCAAAAAAATTAAAAAATTCAATAATCTACTATTGAAATGTTATTTTTAAGTAAAAGAAACAATAAAGCATTGCAAAATTTATATTTTATCAATATGGATTTTTGAGCACCAAAGGCTTAAACGTATGGAAGAATGATCGTATGAGAATCAGTATATAGCTAACATTTCAAAAAAATTCAAAAATTCAAAAATCTACAATTGAAATGTTAGTTTTAAGTGAAAGAAACAATAAAACATTGCAAAATTTATATTTTATCAATATGGATTTTTGAGCACCTAAGGCTTAAACGTATGGAAGAATGATCGTATGAGAATCAGTATATAGGTAACATTTCAAAAAAATTAAAAAATTGAATAATCTACAATTGAAATGTTAGTTTTAAGTGAAAGAAACAATAAAACATTGCAAAATTTATATTTTATCAATATGGATTTTTGAGCACCTAAGGCTTGAACGTATGGAAGAATTAACATCTGACGATCAGTATATAGGTAATATTTTAAAATTTCAAAAATTCACTAATCTACTATTGAAATGTTATTTTTGAGTGAATTTAATACTAACCTAAGTGAAAGAAACAATAAAACATTTCTAAATTTAAATTTTATCAATATGGATTTTTGAGCACCTAAGGCTTAAACGTATGTAAGAATGATCGTATGAGAATCAGTATATAGGTAACATTTCAAAAAAATTAAAAAATTCAATAATCTACTATTGAAATGTTATTTTTAAGTAAAAGAAACAATAAAGCATTGCAAAATTTATATTTTATCAATATGGATTTTTGAGCACCTAAGGCTTAAACGTATGGAAGAATGATCGTATGAGAATCAGTATATAGGTAACATTTCAAAAAAATTCAAAAATTCAAAAATCTACAATTGAAATGTTATTTTTAAGTGAAAGAAACAATAAAACATTGCAAAATTTATATTTTATCAATATGGATTTTTGAGCACCTAAGGCTTAAACGTATGGAAGAATGATCGTATGAGAATCAGTATATAGGTAACATTTCAAAAAAATTAAAAAATCTACTATTGAAATGTTATTTTTAAGTAAAAGAAACAATAAAGCATTGCAAAATTTATATTTTATCAATATGGATTTTTGAGCACTTGAGGCTTGAACGTATGGAAGAATGATCGTATGAGAATCAGTATACAGGTAACATTTCAAAAAAATTAAAAAATTCAATAATCTACTATTGAAATGTTATTTTTGAGTGAATTTAATACTAAGTGATAGAAACAATAAAACATTTCTAAATTTAAATTTTATCAATATGGATATTTGAGCACTTAAGGCTTGAACGTATGGAAGAATGATCGTATGAGAATCAGTATATAGGTAACATTTCAAAAAAATTCAAAAATTGAATAATCTAATATTGAAATGTTATTTTTTTAGTGAATTTAATACTAACCTAAGTGAAAGAAACAATAAAACATTTCTAAATTTAAATTTTACCAATATGGATTTTTGAGCACTTGAGGTTTGAACGTATGGAAGAATGATCGTATGAGAATCAGTATATAGGTAATATTTCAAAAAATTTCAAAAATTCATATATCTACTATTGAAATGTTATTTTTCAGTGAATTTAATACTAACCTCAGTGAAAGAAACAATAAAACAATTCTAAATTTAAATTTTACCAATATGGATTTTTGAGGCTTGAACGTATGGAAGAATGATCGTATAAGAATCAGTATATAGGTAACATTTAAAAAAAAATCGCGTGCAACACAGTACACGTGTATGAAGTGAAACAAAAAACCAGTAAGGACGCTCTCTTCGGTCTTGCCATGCCCATTTTCTGGATTGAAATTCTCTTTATCTTAATATCCTATACTCTAATTTTCATTGTTTTAGCTCATTGCATCCTGAAATATGCATATTATCAATTTTTGCTATAAGAAGGCGTAGCATTGCCCAATTTTTTATCAAAATAGTTTTTATGCCTCTGTAAGACAAAAAGTGTGAAGTTTCAAGTCAATTGATTAAAAAACAAAAACCGTTTTACATACAATGACGTAAATTTGCTTTTTTTTCTCTAATCAATGATTTATGGTAATAAAGTTGGAAGATCTGTGCAACATTTCAGGTCGCTGATTTCAAAACAAAAACAAGGAAAATTTGAGTGTCTGAGAAATATATT
Organism: Phortica okadai; assembly: GCA_034638295.1. NCBI lineage: Eukaryota > Metazoa > Arthropoda > Insecta > Diptera > Drosophilidae > Phortica > Phortica okadai. The sequence continues at coordinate 158,493 of JAWUZV010000057.1, read as the reverse complement.
ACCAACCAAATTTTTTGAGCTGGAAAACAATCAATCTGCTTGTATCTATTTTCGAAGATTGAAAAGTAAATACATTCGAATTAAATTGTTAAAATAATCTTCAAATTATAATTAATGTTAAGTTGCATTTAAAATGGTTAAAAAAAATTCGTAAAAATGGTAAATTTTATGAAAATATGTACATATGTGTCACATGTTATTTGGGCAAGTTGGAATGCGTACATTTTTGAATGCATAAATGCGAAGAAGAAGAATTAATTCTGTCTCCCGAAGAACAGAGTCAAGTTAACTACCAATGCTCCAATGTGTGGAATCTACTTGACTTTAATATTGCATATATAATTTATTATAAGTGTTTACTTTTGGAATATTTTGAATTCGTAAATTAATTGTTTTCATTTGCTAATCACAGCAATGGAAAGGGTGTTATTGTCAATTGCAAATTGAACGGGCTTCAACATAATTGGGAGGATGTGAATTTCAGATGAATTCACGGCTCACATATTATGAAGCTGATTAGCGAGCATACGCTCAGACAGTGTCATAGGTAGCAACAACCACACTGTCCGTATTAAAAGTGCTAGTTTACGCCGAAAATAACAACAACAAGAGTTTTTATATTATTTGGAGTAAACATGCCAGGTAAGTTGTTGTTGCATATGCGCCAGATGGCGAAAGTGACGGTTGAAGAGAAATGCCAAAATTACAGCTAAGCATGTTGTTGTTGTTACTTTTTTTATGACTTCTCAGTTTATGAATACAGACTGTCATTCTATATTCTATTTCATTCTCTCGCAGACTAAATCATATAAATGTATAGTCTGTCTCTTTTTCATGTCGTTTCATCGAGTTTCAAATCGCACCCATGCTAAAGAAGTTTCACTTCAAAAAAATTAGAAAATTCAATAATCTACTATTGAAATGTTATTTTTAAGTGAAAGAAACAACAAAACATTGCAAAATGTATATTTTATCAATATGGATTTTTGACCACTTAAGGCTTAAACGTATGAAAGAATGATCCTATGAGAATCAGTATATAGGTAACATTTCAAAAAAATTAAAAAATTCAAAAATCTACTATTGAAATGTTACCTATATACTGATTCTCAGACGTTTATTCTTCCATACGTTCAAGCCTTAAGTGCTCAAAAATCCATAAAAGCACTTAAGGCTTGAACGTATGGAATAATGATCGTATGAGAATCAGTATATAGGTAACATTTCAAATAATTTCATAAATCAAATAATCTACTATTGAAATGTTATTTTTAAGTAAAAGAAACAATAAAACATTTCAAAATTTAAATTTTACCAATATGGATTTTTGAGCACTTAAGGCTTGAACGTATGGAAGAATGATGGTATGAGAATCAGTATATAAGTAACATTTCAAAAGATTTCAAAAATTAAAAAATCTACTATTGAAATGTTATTTTTAAGTGAAAGAAACAATAAAACATTGCAAAATTTATATTTTATCAATATGGATTTTTGAGCACCTAAGGCTTAAACGTATGGAAGAATGATCGTATGAGAATCAGTATACAGGTAACATTTCAAAAAAATTAAAAAATTCAATAATCTACTATTGAAATGTTATTTTTGAGTGAATTTAATACTAAGTGATAGAAACAATAAAACATTTCTAAATTTAAATTTTATCAATATGGATATTTGAGCACTGAAGGCTTGAACGTATGGAAGAATGATCGTATGAGAATCAGTATATTTGTAACATTTCAAAAATTCAAAAATCTTCTATTGAAATGTAATTTTTGAGTGAATTTAATACTGAACTAAGTGAAAGAAACAATAAATCATTTCAAAATTTAAATTTTATCCATATGGATTTCTGAGCACTGAAGGCTTGAACGTATGGAAGAATAAACGTCTGAGAATCAGTAACTATATAGGTAACATTTCAAAAAATTTTAAAAATTCAACAATCTACTATTTAAATGTTATTTTTAAGTGAAAGAAATTTTACATTTTATCAACATGGATTTCTGAGCACTGAAGGCTTGAACGTATGGAATAATGATCGTATGAGAATCAGTATATTTGTAACATTTTAAAAATTCAAAAATCTTCTATTGAAATGTAATTTTTGAGTGAATTTAATACTGAACTAAGTGAAAGAAACAATAAATCATTTTAAAATTTAAATTTTATCCATATGGATTTCTGAGCACTTAAGGCTTGAACTTATGGATGAATGATCGTATGAGAATCAGTATATAGGTAATATTTAAAAAAATTTCAAAAATTCAATAATCTACTATTGAAATGTTATTTTTGAGTGAATTTAATAATTACCTAAGTGAAAGAAACAATAAAACATTTCAAATTTTAAATTTTATCAATATGGATTTTTGATCACTTAAGGCTTGAACGTATGAAAGAATGATCGTCTGAGAATCAGTTTAAAGGTAACATTTAAAAAATTTTAAAAAATTCAAAAATCTACTATTTAAATGTTATTTTGAGGTGAATTTAATATTAAAATAAGATAAAGAAACAATAAATCATTTTAAAATTTATATTTTATCAATATGGATTTTTGAGCACTTAAGGCTTGAATGTATGAAAGAATGATCGTTTGAGAATCAGTATATAGGTAACATTTAAAAAAATTTTAAAAATTAAAAAATCTACTATTGAAATGTTATTAATTAATTAATCAATTCTTTATTATCCCAAAACATTCTTATAGCTTATAATAATAATAATATGCAAATCTACAGAGTTTAGCTTAGTCCAAATGGGCTTTACAACTGAGTTATTATATGAGAATATAATTAAGTTTTCTTTGAAGTGATATTGTATCGGAAAGGAAAAGTGGGGAAAAAAAAAACCTTAAGACAAGTTAAGAGTATAAAAGGAACTTAAAAACTAAAGACTAATTCTAAGTAAAACTAAAACGCGTTTAGTTGGAATAGTGTTAGTCGATTGCAATAGTACAAGATTTTTTTTTAAATTAACATGCACTTAAGTCTTTAAGGGACTTAAGCGTGGTTAGGGGTATTTCGTTGCTGAAAATTATAAATCAAAAAGTTGATTTTATCAATTGTTTTACAAACTTCCGCTTTTGAATGCAGACGAACAGTGGAAAAGTAAAATGGCGTTATTTGTAATTTGTTTATATGTGTAGTTGCACAATCACCCCAGATTAACGAACCATAGAGCATGATCGGCGTAAAAATCGTTTTAAATAATATGAGTTTAGTTTGGGGAGACAGGCGTGAATTTCGATTAATAAAAGGTTATAGTTTTCGAATTGTTTTGTTTACTTTAGCAATAGTTTTTTGTATGTGTATATTAAATAGTAGTTTAGTGTCGAGGTAAAGCCCAAGATAACGAACACAAGGCAACCATTGTATATTGTTGTTGTTAACAACTAGATTGGTGTTCGGTAGGAGGCATGCATTACGCTTTCTTGTGAAAAGGATGGAGTTGGATTTATTTGGGTTTGATTGAATTTTCCATTTACAATAGTAAGTAGCTAAAATGTCAAGAGCATTTTGCAGGCCACATGTGTAGATAGCCGTATCATCGGTGAACATGGAAATTTTGCAGTTATCAAAGCGTGGTATGTCGTACGTATAGACATTATAAAGGATTGGTCCAAGAACGGAGCCTTGGGGTACTGCTGCGCTTGATGGAGATAGATCTGATGAAGACCCATTTATAACGGTGTAAAATAGTCTGTTCGCAAGGAAATTTTGAATTATTTTTATAAGGTAGATCGGCGTTTTGATGATAAAGAGCTTGTGGATTAGACCGTCATGCCATACAGTGTCAAATGCAGCTTGTATGTCCAGTGTTACCATGCCAACTGACTTTTTGCTTTGAAGGCTTTGCTTGATGATATGCTTAAGTTTAAGGAGTGAGTGGACACATCTACGCTGAGATCTAAAACCAAATTGATCCGCTGCAAGGACGCTATGGGATGTTAAGTGGTTGTTTAGTCGCTCTTTGAGTATCTTTTCAAAGATTTTCGAAAAGCAGCTGAGTAAGCTAATTGATCGATAGCTTTCAGGGGAATTAGGCTTGTGAATTGCTATTACTTTTGCAATCTTTCATTCCTGGGGGAAGTACCCTATTCTAAGGCAAGCATTGTACACGCGAGTTAGATAAGCAATAGTACTAGTTGGTAAGTTTTTAACACAAATGTTTTTAATGCCATCAGAACCAGGGGATTTTTTAACTCATTACAAGTTATAGGTAGAAAATAAGTATCTGCACTTAATGAAGCTTCAACTTTAAGTAATGAATCGTTGACAATATTTCTAGTGTTAGTATCAGAGAGGTGTTCGGTGACTTTATGTTTTTCTTCAAAAATTTTATTCAGAAAATTTGCTTTTTGCTCACATGACGTAAATGTTTTGTTGTTATAAGAGAAACTGGGGGTATAATGGTTTTGGTCTTAATTATTTTGGTTATTTTCCAAAAAGGCTTGGAATGCTTTTATAAACTTTCAAGTTTATTATTCCATTGGCAGTTGTGTAATTGCGACAATTCGAATTTTATTCGTCAATTGAAGTGATTGAGTCGAGCCTTGAAAATGGGCGTGCGAGTTCTACACCACTGCCTCAGTGTAATGTTTCTTATTTTAAGAAGCTCCTGTATGGTTTGAGGTAGCTTAAATTCATAGTTTTTTTTTACTCTTCTCGGAACAGCTTTTTCAGTGGCATCTATTATTTTAGACTAAAGAGTGTCTAACATTTTATCGACATGGCTAATGCTAGGTAACAAATCATCAGCATGTGATAAGAGTTCGTTGAAATCGTTTGTAAGCAGTCTTTTGAAAAGTTTCCAGTTTGCCTTAGAAAATTGGAGGTATGATCTGTTTTTAAGTTGGGGGATGGCTGAGATTTTCGCCAGTACTGGAAGGTGGTCAGAAGAGAGGTCGTTGTATGTTAAAGACGTGGTTATCATATTAGGAGAATTGGAAGTGAATATATCAAGCGTAGAGGGATTCGCTTTATGGGAAGAAGGGATGTACAATGTAGGATCGTTTGGATAAAGAATTGAGAAGTTATCGAGAGCAGACAAATCATATAAAATAGTGCCCCAGCAATTGGCTTTTGCGCAGTTCCAGCTACGATTTCTATCGTTTAGGTCGCCTGCTTTTAGATAGCGGCCTGATAGACGCGAAAATTTAAGGAGATCAGATTTAAACATCGATTTTTGATGAATACGGTCTGTTGAAATACTGCAAATGCAAAGACACTTAGCAGTATTGCCAGCAAAGTAGGTAGAGTAAAATTTGAAGACATTGTTACTATCGAATTCAACTTGAATACCTATGTCCTCAATCAGGTGTGTATTTACGTTAGGTAATTGTTTGTGTTTAAGTTTGTTACTTATAATGATCGCTACGCCCCCACCTCTACTAGTGTTACGGTTATTTCTATAGATACTGTAATTCGCTTGTTGAAAACGTTCGCTTTCTGAGAGCCAAGTTTCGCAAATCAAACTAATGTGAATATCATTCTTATTTAAGAAATTAAAGAGCTCATGTTTCTTATGACGAACGGCAGGCGCATTCCATGCCATAACATTTAGCGAATTTAACATATTATTTGTGTGAGTAGACATTTATTTATTTATTTAATATAGTTAGAAAAGTTTACAAAACAAGAACTAACTTATGAATAAAGCGCTGGCAACTTGGGCCTTCGGCTAATGTGAGTAGACATACTTAACAGCTAATTGAGTGATAACATTGAATTGTTCTAGTTTTGTTGTACAGCAGCTTAGCTTACTGAGAAGTTCTAAAGAGAGTTCGTTTATCTCTTCAATCGTGAAGAGAGAAGTCGAATTTTTCGGTGTACCAGCGGGTGTACCAGTAAGAGCTTGCTTGTAGCTGACAGCTTGACGATTAGCAGTGAGTGTGTTGTTGTAAATAACACCGTTAGCCACAGGCATGCGTTGTGTTGCTGTTGGAGACTGATCATCATAGTTTACTTTGTGATTAGTGTTGTAGCTCGTACTATTGTATTTATAGTTGAAGTTAGAGATGCGTTTTTTTGTGGTACCTTTTTTTGAAGAAGAGTTTGATACGATACTCTGCATGGTCATGTCGGGTCGGTAGAGGAATTTCAGGGCTTGTGCACAAATTAGTAGCATGTTGACCAGCGCATAGGGCACAAGAAGTTCTGACATTGCATTTGCTTGATCCATGTCCAAAAAGCTGGCAGTTGTAACATTGTGTCAGTTTATTGGGAGATTTAGTTTTGTACTCCCAACGCACTTCAGTGTGATTGATGCAGGAATAATTCTTCCTTAGATCTTGGAGGGTGATAGACTTGTTCGCAAAGTATACAATGTATAGGAGAATGTCTAGTCAACCTCTAGTTTTCTTTTCCACTGTTTTAACTTCGATACAGTTAAGGCCAACGTCAGTCGGCATTTTTTTAACTTCGGCATTAGAGACTTTGTCTATACCAGATAGCACTGCTTTGTATGGTTTTGAATTTTTTGTTTCATAAGAATAGAATTCACAATCTTTGGATTTCATCTCAATGCAAGCAAGACTAAAAGCATTTATTGTTTTTAAAAAAATTTTGATCCCAATATATATTGTTTTGATACTGTAGTCGGTTATATATACACTTTTCAAGAGATCGTGAATAAATTTCGAGTTCTTCTTCAGAACTGTAATTGGTGGAACAATTTCTTTTAGATGTTCGATATGTTCAACATCGGATATGTTGTCATTTGCCATCTGGCTAGTGCTTGGTTTATCGTCCATTAAAGTTTGCAATGGACGAAAATACTTAACATATTGGTTTGTTACATCAGTAACATTGTTCTTAATATTTTTAGCAAATTTATTTGCGTCAAAGTTTTTCTTTTTAATGCGAGGCATTTTAAGTGGATATTTATTCACAACACCACCGCGCGTAACGGTGTGTTTTGCGTTGTTGTTATTTGGTTGTGCGATTTTGAAATCTAAGTTTTTTATACCCTGTACACACACTGTGTATCAGGGTATATTGTGTTTGTGCAAAAGCTAAATGTATGTAACGCACAGAAGGAGGGACGGGGGACCCCTTAAAGTATATATATTTTTGATCGGGACGACAAGAGAAGTTGATTTATCCATGTCCGTCCGTCTGTCCGTCCATCCGTCCGTCCTCACCAATGGTTCTCGGAAACTATAAGAGCTAGAGACTTAAAATTTGGTGGGTAGACTCGCGATGCTCTGCAGCAGATCAAGTTTGAATGGTTTTGTGCCACGGCCACTCCTTCCCGCCCATCCAGCACCGCCCACTTTTTGAAAACGCTATAACTCGAACATCCAAAACAAAACTGCATACCACAATTTTACCCCCTCCCTTTTACTTCCCCTCCCCCAGTATTTTTCTTAAAAAAGCTATATATCCAAAACTAACAAAGGTATGAACCTGAAATTTTGTATACAAGCTCAGTGATAATACATCTTAAAAACTGCATACCACAAATTTCTCCTCTCTTTGATGGCTACCCCTCAGAGGCCAACAAACTTAAATTTTTCGTAAAATCCACATTTTTTGACCGATTTTCTTGATATTTTGAACACTATTTGAATATGCGACGTCAGATCAATATGTTTTTGTAGATTGAGGGTGTGGCACCGCCTACCATGTGTGCAGGGTATTATATTGTCGAGTATACTCGACTATACCGCCATTACGGTTTTTTTTTGTTGTTAGACAAAATACGGTAAAGTCGCGACGGACGGATAATAGCAGGTAGATTGCAGCAGTGCCGATAGGTTTTGTGACAACTATACGCGATGTTAGTTGCTCAAAGACTAATCTACCCGATGATAGTTGCTCAAAGACTCATCTACCCGAATATAAGAAATGCATTTGGACCTGTAAAACACACCATGTCGCGAAACAAGTTTGAAGAAATCAAAAAATACTTCTCACTACGGGATGAGAGTAAACGAATCAAGAAGGGAAAGCCAGGATACGATACACTGTATCGTACTCGTACGTTTTTAGATTAGATTAGAACGTTTTTATACAGGCGCATCAAAAAGGAAAACAAGAGCACAGACAAATTGTTGGAGCTTCCGGAGTTTCGGGAATCAATTGCTGCTGGTTTAGTGACACATCAAAGCAAGCATTAACGCGGTCGCCCATCTCCGTCACCATCATCCCGGCAAACTGCACAACCAGGTTGGACAATTCAATGTCCATCCACGCCGAGATCTTCAAAGCCATCGCTCACAGTTGGTGAAAAATCAAAGCATCCAATTTCGGATATTCGGTTTGATGAAGTCCACCATTTTCCTGTTTGGATGAGTCGAGACAGTGGCAAAAGATGGTGCAAGCACTGTAAGAAATCCCAAATACAATGTATGTGCACAAAATGTAATCTGCACCTATTCTGTACGGCAAACAAAAATTGTTTCTTTGAGTATCATAATCAAAAATAAAAATAAACTCACTATGTAACCAGTAAGGGCGGTATAGTTGAGTATTCTCAACTATATAATACCCTGTACACACGCCTATGTTTATAACACGTTAAACTTTTGCCGACAGCAAAAGCAGTGTACCACGATATGGTTTGTGTATTTGCTAAGGTAAGGCAGGGCTCAGAGTGCAATGTTGCCATTAGATGGCGCTTTAGTACGGATTTTGTTACCAAGCATTGCTGCCAAATTTTAGTTTGTTGGTCTTTGCGGGGAAAGTGGTAGTTTGTTGTATGCAGTTTTAAAAAGGTATGTTAACTGAGATTGCATACAAAATTTCAGCTTTGTATTTTTTATATTTTAGGAGATAAAGAAATTTTAAGAAAAAAATGACCTTTGGTTGTGCTCGATGGGCGGGAAGGAATGGGCGTGGCAAAAATTCCTTCAAACTTGACCTAGTGTTCGACCACACGAGTCTATCTTCCAAATTTCAAGTCTCTAGCTCTAATAGTTTTCGCAGTGTTAAGTACGGGTTTTGTTACAAATATGATAAAGCAGCGTTCAAATCGCAATTTAAGCCAAATTTAAACTTGTTTGTCTTTGCGTGGGCTCACAGCGTTACAAAATTTCAGCATTGTATCTATTATAGTTTAGGAGATACAGCAATTTTAAGAAAACAACTTTTTGAGGGGAAAGGAAGGGGAGGGGGAAAAATGTGGTATGCAGTTTTGTAGAGCTGTACATACTGAGTCTACATACTCATTTTCAGGTTTCTAACTCATCAGGTTTTCGAGCTACAGCCTTTTGAAAAAAGGGGCGGTGCTCGATGGGCGGGAAGGAGTGGGCATGGCAAAAATTCCTTCAAACTTGATCTAGCGTTTGACCTCACGAGTCTATTCTCCAAATTTCAAGTCTCTAGCTCTTATAGTTTTCGAGAACTATTGGTGAGGACGGACGGACGGATAGACAGGGCTATATCAATTCGTCTTGTCATCCTGATCAAGAATATATATACTTTATAGGGTCCCCTCCTTCTATGCGTTACATACAAACCGTTTCAAACAAACTTAATATACCCTGATACACAGTGTGTGTACAGGGTATAAAAATTGACTTAAAGCCCCAAGAGTGCCTTGAGGCACTTATTTACCTTTGATCGCTTCACAGGTAAACTACAATTAGTACACACTTTTTGAGGTCATTTTTGAACTTAAAAGCTACAATTTAACGCAAAAAATATTATCCAACTTAGTAAAAGTAAAACACAGAACAAATTGGTTAGCCGTTAGCAAAAGACAAAATGAATCAATGCCTTTAAGGAGCCGTCAGTGTAGATGCAATTCGCACTATTTCAAATATTAATCCTGCCAACCTACGAGCTCTCACGAAGGCGATGATCCTTTCGACCATGTAGTTTCAGCTACGGTACGAAAAATACGACATAAAGGAGCTCCTCCTTGCCGGCAGATTTACAAAAAAAACTTGAAACTATAAAGTTCTTATAAAACTCGTTTTATTTATTAATTGTATTATTTTATCATTAATAATTACAAGTGGGGGGCGTATTGTTGAAAAACCTGAGCCACCGGGGGTTTCACGGGGCTAATCCACGCAGATCTATGTGTGCTCCAGATTTACGTATTTTGTTTTTTTTTTTCTTTTGTTTTCCTGTTATCGTTTTTATACCCTGCACATACAGTGTGTCAGGGTATATTAAGTTTGTTTGAACGAAATGTATGTAACGCACAGAAGGAAGGACCCCATAAAGTATATATATTCGTGATCAGGACGACAAGAGAAATTGATTGAGCCATGTCCGTCCGTCTGTCCGTCTGTATTCACCAATGGTTCTCGGAAACTGTGAGAGCTAGAGACTTGAAATTTGGAGGGTAGACTCGTGATGCTTGGCAGCAGATCAAGTTTATTTTTTTTTTGTGCCACGCCCACTCCTTTCCGCCCATCCAGCCCCACCCACTTTTTTAAATCGCTATAACTTAAACATCCAAAGATATAGAAACATGGTATGTAGACTCAGTATGAGTGGATCTACAAAACTGCATACCACAAAATCCCCCCCCTCTTTTTCATTTCCCCTCCCCCAGTTATTTTGTATACAAGCTCAGTGATAATACATCTTAAAAACTGCATACCACAAATTTCCCTTCTCTTTGATGGCTACCCCTCAGAGACCAACAAACTTAAATTTTTCGTAAAATCCACATTTTTTGACCGATTTTCTTTGTATTTTGAACACTATTTGAAAAGGCGACGTCAGATCAATATGTTTTTGTAGATTGAGGGTGTGGCACCGCCTACCATGTGTGCAGGGTATTATATTGTCGAGTATACTCGACTATACCGCCCTTACTGGTTTTTTTTTTTTAATTATTTAATGTTTTAGTTCGATGGCAAAATTTTTCCGAATCCCGTTCTTCTCCACATCTGGCGACCTGCTTCCAAGCTCTGGCATCTCTCCATCGAGGATCCCGTTGGTACAACCATCTCCACGACGATCGTCTAGTTGTCCCCTTTTAACACCACCATACCGTCTTTCGACGAAGTAACCCTGGCAGTGTTAAAAAGGCAGCAGCCATACGATACGAGGTATCGATAGTCAAATTCTATCGTTTTCGGCCTCGATTGCAACAACTATCTAATGAAAACTATTGAGTAGCGTCACTAACGGTATTTTTGCAGCTCTAGTTTCACGTGATTAATTAATTAGGTTAACTTATTGATAAATGTATTTTATATCAATTAGTGAATACAAAAATTGAAGATTCACAGAATATGGAAGATAATTTTGATGAAATTGAAGTTGCAGCGCAGTTGGAGATATTAAATTGTGATAATCAGGGGTGTGCCGAAAAACTCCTAAAATCAATTTAGCCCTGAAAACAACACATTTTGAAATGTAGGTGTGCCAGAAAACGCCTTTTTCCTCTTTTGTTATTTGGTTGATTTTAGCCGAATCCGATGTTGTTAGAGATAAATATGAGTCAATCATTAAGGTTTTTTGTGCGCCAGAGCAATGTGCATTTAAACATTTTAACAATTTTAATGTTTTCATTAATAAATTTGCATTTAAAGTAAAATCTCCCATTCTGGCAAAATAACGATTGTTTTCAATACCAGCTATGATATCCTGTTTGCATATATTTTCGAAGATTAAAAAATACGTTTGGATTTTATTAGTTGAATTGCCAAAACAATCTAAAAATGCATATTAATATGCAGTAGTATTTGAAATGATTGGAAAGTCAGTAGAAATATTTTATTTTTAGGAAAATGTCTGCCAACAGTTTTATTAGTGCAAGTTGGCATGTGAACATTTGTTAACGTGCGTTGTGAATACATAAATGTAAAGAAGAAGTGTCAACTGTCAAAAAAAATTAAGTTCAAATTCACAATTTGTTTTGAACTTGGGTAGGATTATGTAGTAGTATGCAAGCCGGAGGAGGGATTATCATTGTTACTGTTGCGTGGCAAATTAGTATATGGGGGATAGCTTATAACCTGTTGAGAAGATTCCCCAGTTATAAGATTTCTAGTGTAGATAGTGCTCCGCATGTAGGGCAGACCGTTGATTGATTGAAAGTTGGTCATTTACCCCAGCGTGGCAGATTAAGATAAGATGGGTTCATACAGGCTTATAAGTCTCCATTTCAATAATCAGCCATTTTGAGTGAGACGTAAGGGAATGAGAGGGTCTAAAATTTGTAAACAAAAAACTTCAAATTTAGTTTTATACAACGGTCAAACCCACCGCTAAATTAAAACCAGTAAGGACGCTATCTTCAGCAAGGCTGAAGCTATAATACTTTTCACATTGTGTCACTAAAAAACTAAATGAATAGTTTTCATGCCTCCCTAACAACATAACTGTAAGGTTTCAAGTCAATTGGTTAAAAAACAAAAAAGTTTTCCATACAACGGGTCAAGTTTTGCGATAATTGGGCGTTGCCATGCCCATTTTTGATCAAAATAGTTTTCATTCCTCCCTAAGAACATAACTGTAAAGTTTCAAGTCAATTGGTTAAAAAACAAAAAAGTTTTCCATACAACGGGTCAAAAGTGGCTACGCCCACTTTTGGTCAAAATTGTTTTCATTCCTCCCTAAGAACATAACTGTAAAGTTTCAAGTCAATTGGTTAAAAAACAAAAAAGTTTTCCATACAATGGGTCAATTTTCGCTATAAAAGGGCGTGGCCACGCCCACTTTTGGTCAAAATTGTTTTCATTCCTCCCTAAGTACATAACTGTAAAGTTTCAAGTCAATTGGTTAAAAAACAAAAAAAAATTCCATACAACGGGTCAATTTTCGCTATAAAAGGGCGTGGCCACGCCCACTTTTGGTCAAAATTGTTTTCATTCCTCCCTAAGAACATAACTGTAAAGTTTCAAGTCAATTGGTTAAAAAACAAAAAAGTTTTCCATACAACGGGTCAATTTTCGCTATAAGTGGGCGTGGCTACGCCCACTTTTGGTCAAAATAGTTTTCATTCCTCCCTAAGAACATAACTTTAAAATTTCAAGTCAATTGGTTAAAAAACAAAAAAGTTTTCCATACAACGACGTGAATATTGCTTCTCTTCCTCTTCTTCATTTTGTATGGGAGCTACCAGTTCCAGATGTCCAATCTCAATGAAACTTTCAGGCATGTAGTCGGGCTATGTAAAACTACTATGTTTAAAATTTCAGCACTCTATCATACAAAACAAAAAAGTTTTCCATACAACGATTCAAGTTTTGTTCATTTTTCTTCTTCTTTTCGTATGGGGGCTACCAGTTCCAGTGGTCCGATATGACTGGATCCGACAAATGAGTTGATCGCACAAATAAGAAGTCTCTGTGCAAAATTTCAGCTGGATATCTTCAAAACTGTGGGAGGAGATTGTATATATACAGACAGACGGACGGACAGACGGACATGGCTAAATCAACTCGTCTTGTCGTCCTGATCAAGAATATATATACTTTATATAGTCGGAAATGAATATTTCGATCTGTTACAAACTTCAGCACAAAGTTAATATACTATTTCACATACGTGAAAAGTATAAAAATTTTTGCAACCTTTTCTTCTTTTTATACTTTTCACGTATGTGAAATAGTATATTAACTTTGTCACGGAGTTTGTAACAGATCGAAATATTAATTTCCGACTATATAAAGTATATATATTCTTGATCAGCACGACAAGACGAGTTGATTTAGCCATGTCCGTCTGTCTGTTTGTCTGTCTGTCTGTATGTATGCAAACTAGTCCCTCAGTTTTGAAGCTATCGGGCTGAAACTTTGCACAGAGTCTTAGAATTTATTACGATGAATCATTCGTCGGAACCAGCCTGATCGGATTATTGGAACAGGTAGCTCCCATACGAAAAGAAGAAGAAAAGTGAACAAAACTTGAATCGTTGTATGGAAAACTTTTTTGTTTTGTATGATAGAGTGCTGAAATTTTAAACATAGTAGTTTTACATAGTCCGACTACATGCCTGAAAGTTTCATTGATATTGGACATCTGGAACTGGTAGCTCCCATACAAAATGAAGAAGAGGAAGAGAAGCAATATTCACTTGTTGTATGGACAACTTTTTTGTTTTTTAACCAATTGGCTTGAAATTTTACAGTTATGTTCTTAGGGAGGAATGAAAACTATTTCGACCAAAAGTGGGCGTAGCCACGCCCACTTATAGCGAAAATTGACCCGTTGTATGGAAAACTTTTTTGTTTTTTAACCAATTGACTTGAAACTTTACAGTTATGTTCTTAGGGAGGAATGAAAACTATTTCGACCAAAAGTGGGCGTAGCCACGCCCACTTATAGCGAAAATTGACCCGTTGTATGGAAAACTTTTTTTGTTTTTTAACCAATTGACTTGAAACTTTACAGTTATCTTCTTAGGAAGGAATGAAAACTATTTTGACCAAAAGTGGGCGTGGCCACGCCCTTTTATAGCGAAAATTGACCCGTTGTATGGAAAACTTTTTCGTTTTTTAACCAATTGACTTGAAAATTTACAGTTATGTTCTTAGGGAGGAATGAAAACTATTTAGACCAAAAGTGGGCATGGCTACGCCCATTTATACCGAAACTTGAACCGTTGTATGGAAAACTTTTTGGGTTTTAACCAATTGACTTGAAACATTACAGTTATGTTCTTAGGGAGGAATGAAGACTATTTTGATCAAAAATGGGCATGACTTCGCCCACTTATCGCAAAACTTGAACCGTTGTATGGAAAACTTTTTGGTTTTTAACCAATTGACTTGAAACCTCACAGTTATGTTGTTAGGGAGGCATGAAAACTATTCATTTACTTTTTTTTTATAGTGACACAACGTGAAAAGTATTATAGCTTCAGCCTTGCTGAAGATAGCGTACTTGCTGGTTATATTATATCTAATCTTCAAATTTTAACGATTTCCAATGACGCAGGAGAAAATCATATTTTAGCATTGTCGGCTCTCCGATTATAAGAAAATTTAAGAAATACGCTTGCATTGATTGCGACAGACAATACGATAATTATCTAAGGCGCCTACGCGCAGTCTTTTCTAATGATAATAGTCGTATCCTTTCCATTTCCAGGGCAATTATCGATTGTTTTCAAAACAATTCACTTCGAAAACAGCAGGAGTTTTTCAGCACACCCCTGTATAAAATTTACATATCGCATAGTTTTTAAAATTAACCAACTAAATTTGTATAGCAGATAATATCCAAATTATTTTCTAATACAAATTTCTTGAGATTCAGGGGTGTGCTGAAAAACTCCTGTTGTTTTCGAAAACTACGCAAATTTGATTATTCTTCTCAAAATATAAAACAATAACGTACCTGCACTTACAAATATGGATAATTTGAATGTCATTTAGGTATTCATCTTAAATTTAGACACAAATATTTTTAAATTGTGCAGCGCGCCAAATTATACAAATGTTATGACAACTATACTCTTTCCTATGATGTATGATTGTCAAACAAATGACAATTGTCAACAAATAATTTACTACCGAATTGGAAATAGGATAAGAGCAAAGAAAATAGCAAGAAATGTGACGATACAAAAACATGCCTCATGCATCGATAATTGCCCTGGAAATGGAAAGAATAGGATCATTAGAAAAGACTGCGCGTAGGCGCCTTAGATAATTATCGTATCCTCTGTCGCAATCAATGCAAGCGTATTTTTTAAATTTTCTTATAGCCGGAGAGCCGACAATGCTAAAATATGATTTTCTCCTGCAGCATTGGAAATCGTTGAGTTTTGAATATTAGATATAATAAAGAAGAAAAGGTTACAACAATTTTTTTTTTAATTTAGTATTATTTAAAAAAATTTCAAAAATTCAATAATCTACTATTGAAATGTTATTTTTGAGTGAATTTAATAATAACCTAAGTGAAAGAAACAATAAAACATTTCAAATTTTAAATTTTATCAATATGGATTTTTGATCACTTAAGGCTTGAACGTATGAAAGAATGATCGTTTGAGAATCAGTTTAAACGTAACATTTAAAAAATTTTAAAAAATTCGAAAATCTACTATTTAAATGTTATTTTGAGGTGAATTTAATACTAAAATAAGATAAAGAAACAATAAATCATTTTAAAATTTATATTTTATCAATATGGATTTTTGAGCACTTAAGGCTTGAATGTATGAAAGAATGATCGTATGAGAATCAGTATATAGGTAACATTTAAAAAAATTTTAAAAATTAAAAAATCTACTATTGAAATGTTATTAATTAATTAATCAATTCTTTATTATCCCAAAACATTCTTATAGCTTATAATAATAATAATATGCAAATCTACAGAGTTTAGCTTAGTCCAAATGGGCTTTACAACTGAGTTATTATATGAGAATATAATTAAGTTTTGTTTGAAGTGGTATTGTATCGGAAAGGAAAAGTGAGGAAAAAAAAACCTTAAGACAAGTTAAGAGTGTAAAAGCAACTTAAAAACTAAAGACTAATTCTAAGTAAAACTAAAACGCGTTTAGTTGGAATAGTGTTAGTCGATTGCAATAGTACAAGATTTTTTTTTAAATTAACATGCACTTAAGTCTTTAAGGGACTTAAGCGTGGTTAGGGGTATTTCGTTGCTGAAAATTATAAATCAAAAAGTTGATTTTATCAATTGTTTTACAAACTTCCGCTTTTGAATGCAGACGAACAGTGGAAAAGTAAAATGGCGTTATTTGTAATTTGTTTATATGTGTAGTTGCACAATCACCCCAGATTAACGAACCATAGAGCATGATCGGCGTAAAAATCGTTTTAAATAATATGAGTTTAGTTTGGGGAGACAGGCGTGAATTTCGATTAATAAAAGGTTATAGTTTTCGAATTGTTTTGTTTACTTTAGCAATAGTTTTTTGTATGTGTATATTAAATAGTAGTTTAGTGTCGAGGTAAAGCCCAAGATAACGAACACAAGGCAACCATTGTATATTGTTGTTGTTAACAACTAGATTGGTGTTCGGTAGGAGGCATGCATTACGCTTTCTTGTGAAAAGGATGGAGTTGGATTTATTTGGGTTTGATTGAATTTTCCATTTACAATAGTAAGTAGCTAAAATGTCAAGAGCATTTTGCAGGCCACATGTGTAGATAGCCGTATCATCGGTGAACATGGAAATTTTGCAGTTATCAAAGCGTGGTATGTCGTACGTATAGACATTATAAAGGATTGGTCCAAGAACGGAGCCTTGGGGTACTGCTGCGCTTGATGGAGATAGATCTGATGAAGACCCATTTATAACGGTGTAAAATAGTCTGTTCGCAAGGAAATTTTGAATTATTTTTATAAGGTAGATCGGCGTTTTGATGATAAAGAGCTTGTGGATTAGACCGTCATGCCATACAGTGTCAAATGCAGCTTGTATGTCCAGTGTTACCATGCCAACTGACTTTTTGCTTTGAAGGCTTTGCTTGATGATATGCTTAAGTTTAAGGAGTGAGTGGACACATCTACGCTGAGATCTAAAACCAAATTGATCCGCTGCAAAGACGCTATGGGATGTTAAGTGGTTGTTTAGTCGCTCTTTGAGTATCTTTTCAAAGATTTTCGAAAAGCAGCTGAGTAAGCTAATTGATCGATAGCTTTCAGGGGAATTAGGCTTGTGAATTGCTATTACTTTTGCAATCTTTCATTCCTGGGGGAAGTACCCTATTCTAAGGCAAGCATTGTACACGCGAGTTAGATAAGCAATAGTACTAGTTGGTAAGTTTTTAACACAAATGTTTTTAATGCCATCAGAACCAGGGGATTTTTTAACTCATTACAAGTTATAGGTAGAAAATAAGTATCTGCACTTAATGAAGCTTCAACTTTAAGTAATGAATCGTTGACAATATTTCTAGTGTTAGTATCAGAGAGGTGTTCGGTGACTTTATGTTTTTCTTCAAAAATTTTATTCAGAAAATTTGCTTTTTGCTCACATGACGTAAATGTTTTGTTGTTATAAGAGAAACTGGGGGTATAATGGTTTTGGTCTTAATTATTTTGGTTATTTTCCAAAAAGGCTTGGAATGCTTTTATAAACTTTCAAGTTTATTATTCCATTGGCAGTTGTGTAATTGCGACAATTCGAATTTTATTCGTCAATTGAAGTGATTGAGTCGAGCCTTGAAAATGGGCGTGCGAGTTCTACACCACTGCCTCAGTGTAATGTTTCTTATTTTAAGAAGCTCCTGTATGGTTTGAGGTAGCTTAAATTCATAGTTTTTTTTTACTCTTCTCGGAACAGCTTTTTCAGTGGCATCTATTATTTTAGACTAAAGAGTGTCTAACATTTTATCGACATGGCTAATGCTAGGTAACAAATCATCAGCATGTGATAAGAGTTCGTTGAAATCGTTTGTAAGCAGTCTTTTGAAAAGTTTCCAGTTTGCCTTAGAAAATTGGAGGTATGATCTGTTTTTAAGTTGGGGGATGGCTGAGATTTTCGCCAGTACTGGAAGGTGATCAGAAGAGAGGTCGTTGTATGTTAAAGACGTGGTTATCATATTAGGAGAATTGGAAGTGAATATATCAAGCGTACAGGGATTCGCTTTATGGGAAGAAGGGATGTACAATGTAGGATCGTTTGGATAAAGAATTGAGAAGTTATCGAGAGCAGACAAATCACCTTTTTTTGAAGAAGAGTTTGATACGATACTCTGCATGGTCATGTCGGGTCGGTAGAGGAATTTCAGGGCTTGTGCACAAATTAGTAGCATGTTGACCAGCGCATAGGGCACAAGAAGTTCTGACATTGCATTTGCTTGATCCATGTCCAAAAAGCTGGCAGTTGTAACATTGTGTCAGTTTATTGGGAGATTTAGTTTTGTACTCCCAACGCACTTCAGTGTGATTGATGCAGGAATAATTCTTCCTTAGATCTTGGAGGGTGATAGACTTGTTCGCAAAGTATACAATGTATAGGAGAATGTCTAGTCAACCTCTAGTTTTCTTTTCCACTGTTTTAACTTCGATACAGTTAAGGCCAACGTCAGTCAGCATTTTTTTAACTTCGGCATTAGAGACTTTGTCTATACCAGATAGCACTGCTTTGTATGGTTTTGAATTTTTTGTTTCATAAGAATAGAATTCACAATCTTTGGATTTCATCTCAATGCAAGCAAGACTAAAAGCATTTATTGTTTTTAAAAAAATTTTGATCCCAATATATATTGTTTTGATACTGTAGTCGGTTATATATACACTTTTCAAGAGATCGTGAATAAATTTCGAGTTCTTCTTCAGAACTGTAATTGGTGGAACAATTTCTTTTGGATGTTCGATATGTTCAACATCGGATATGTTGTCATTTGCCATCTGGCTAGTGCTTGGTTTATCGTCCATTAAAGTTTGCAATGGACGAAAATACTTAACATATTGGTTTGTTACATCAGTAACATTGTTCTTAATATTTTTAGCAAATTTATTTGCGTCAAAGTTTTTCTTTTTAATGCGAGGCATTTTAAGTTATTTATTCACAACACCACCGCGCGTAACGGTGTGTTTTGCGTTGTTGTTATTTGGTTGTGCGATTTTGAAATCTAAGTTTTTTATACCCTGTACACACACTGTGTATCAGGGTATATTGTGTTTGTGCAAAAGCTAAATGTATGTAACGCACAGAAGGAGGGACGTGGGACCCCTTAAAGTATATATATTTTTGATCGGGACGACAAGAGAAGTTGATTTATCCATGTCCGTCCGTCTGTCCGTCCATCCGTCCGTCCTCACCAATGGTTCTCGGAAACTATAAGAGCTAGAGACTTAAAATTTGGTGGGTAGACTCGCGATGCTCTGCAGCAGATCAAGTTTGAATGGTTTTGTGCCACGGCCACTCCTTCCCGCCCATCCAGCACCGCCCACTTTTTGAAAACGCTATAACTCGAACATCCAAAACAAAACTGCATACCACAATTTTACCCCCTCCCTTTTACTTCCCCTCCCCCAGTATTTTTCTTAAAAAAGCTATATATCCAAAACTAACAAAGGTATGAACTTGAAATTTTGTATACAAGCTCAGTGATAATACATCTTAAAAACTGCATACCACAAATTTCTCCTCTCTTTGATGGCTACCCCTCAGAGGCCAACAAACTTAAATTTTTCGTAAAATCCACATTTTTTGACCGATTTTCTTGATATTTTGAACACTATTTGAATATGCGACGTCAGATCAATATGTTTTTGTAGATTGAGGGTGTGGCACCGCCTACCATGTGTGCAGGGTATTATATTGTCGAGTATACTCGACTATACCGCCATTACGGTTTTTTTTTGTTGTTAGACAAAATACGGTAAAGTCGCGACGGACGGATAATAGCAGGTAGATTGCAGCAGTGCCGATAGGTTTTGTGACAACTATACGCGATGTTAGTTGCTCAAAGACTAATCTACCCGATGATAGTTGCTCAAAGACTCATCTACCCGAATATAAGAAATGCATTTGGACCTGTAAAACACACCATGTCGCGAAACAAGTTTGAAGAAATCAAAAAATACTTCTCACTACGGGATGAGAGTAAACGAATCAAGAAGGGAGAGCCAGGATACGATACACTGTATCGCACTCGTACGTTTTTAGATTAGATTAGAACGTTTTTATACAGGCGCATCAAAAAGGAAAACAAGAGCACAGACAAATTGTTGGAGCTTCCGGAGTTTCGGGAATCAATTGCTGCTGGTTTAGTGACACATCAAAGCAAGCATTAACGCGGTCGCCCATCTCCGTCACCATCATCCCGGCAAACTGCACAACCAGGTTGGACAATTCAATGTCCATCCACGCCGAGATCTTCAAAGCCATCGCTCACAGTTGGTGAAAAATCAAAGCATCCAATTTCGGATATTCGGTTTGATGAAGTCCACCATTTTCCTGTTTGGATGAGTCGAGACAGTGGCAAAAGATGGTGCAAGCACTGTAAGAAATCCCAAATACAATGTATGTGCACAAAATGTAATCTGCACCTATTCTGTACGGCAAACAAAAATTGTTTCTTTGAGTATCATAATCAAAAATAAAAATAAACTCACTATGTAACCAGTAAGGGCGGTATAGTTGAGTATTCTCAACTATATAATACCCTGTACACACGCCTATGTTTATAACACGTTAAACTTTTGCCGACAGCAAAAGCAGTGTACCACGATATGGTTTGTGTATTTGCTAAGGTAAGGCAGGGCTCAGAGTGCAATGTTGCCATTAGATGGCGCTTTAGTACGGATTTTGTTACCAAGCATTGCTGCCAAATTTTAGTTTGTTGGTCTTTGCGGGGAAAGTGGTAGTTTGTTGTATGCAGTTTTAAAAAGGTATGTTAACTGAGATTGCATACAAAATTTCAGCTTTGTATTTTTTATATTTTAGGAGATAAAGAAATTTTAAGAAAAAAATGACCTTTGGTTGTGCTCGATGGGCGGGAAGGAATGGACGTGGCAAAAATTCCTTCAAACTTGACCTAGTGTTCGACCACACGAGTCTATCTTCCAAATTTCAAGTCTCTAGCTCTAATAGTTTTCGCAGTGTTAAGTACGGGTTTTGTTACAAATATGATAAAGCAGCGTTCAAATCGCAATTTAAGCCAAATTTAAACTTGTTTGTCTTTGCGTGGGCTCACAGCGTTACAAAATTTCAGCATTGTATCTATAATAGTTTAGGAGATACAGCAATTTTAAGAAAACAACTTTTTGAGGGGAAAGGAAGGGGAGGGGGAAAAATGTGGTATGCAGTTTTGTAGAGCTGTACATACTGAGTCTACATACTCATTTTCAGGTTTCTAACTCATCAGGTTTTCGAGCTACAGCCTTTTGAAAAAAGGGGCGGTGCTCGATGGGCGGGAAGGAGTGAGCATGGCAAAAATTCCTTCAAACTTGATCTAGCGTTTGACCTCACGAGTCTATTCTCCAAATTTCAAGTCTCTAGCTCTTATAGTTTTCGAGAACTATTGGTGAGGACGGACGGACGGATAGACAGGGCTATATCAATTCGTCTTGTCATCCTGATCAAGAATATATATACTTTATAGGGTCCCCTCCTTCTATGCGTTACATACAAACCGTTTCAAACAAACTTAATATACCCTGATACACAGTGTGTGTACAGGGTATAAAAATTGACTTAAAGCCCCAAGAGTGCCTTGAGGCACTTATTTACCTTTGATCGCTTCACAGGTAAACTACAATTAGTACACACTTTTTGAGGTCATTTTTGAACTTAAAAGCTACAATTTAACGCAAAAAATATTATCCAACTTAGTAAAAGTAAAACACAGAACAAATTGGTTAGCCGTTAGCAAAAGACAAAATGAATCAATGCCTTTAAGGAGCCGTCAGTGTAGATGCAATTCGCACTATTTCAAATATTAATCCTGCCAACCTACGAGCTCTCACGAAGGCGATGATCCTTTCGACCATGTAGTTTCAGCTACGGTACGAAAACTACGACATAAAGGAGCTCCTCCTTGCCGGCAGATTTACAAAAAAAACTTGAAACTATAAAGTTCTTATAAAACTCGTTTTATTTATTAATTGTATTATTTTATCATTAATAATTACAAGTGGGGGGCGTATTGTTGAAAAACCTGAGCCACCGGGGGTTTCACGGGGCTAATCCACGCAGATCTATGTGTGCTCCAGATTTACGTATTTTGTTTTTTTTTTCTTTTGTTTTCCTGTTATCGTTTTTATACCCTGCACATACAGTGTGTCAGGGTATATTAAGTTTGTTTGAACGAAATGTATGTAACGCACAGAAGGAAGGACCCCATAAAGTATATATTTTCGTGATCAGGACGACAAGAGAAATTGATTGAGCCATGTCCGTCCGTCTGTCCGTCTGTATTCACCAATGGTTCTCGGAAACTGTGAGAGCTAGAGACTTGAAATTTGGAGGGTAGACTCGTGATGCTTGGCAGCAGATCAAGTTCATTTTTTTTTGTGCCACGCCCACTCCTTCCCGCCCATCCAGCCCCACCCACTTTTTTAAATCGCTATAACTTAAACATCCAAAGATATAGAAACATGGTATGTAGACTCAGTATGAGTGGATCTACAAAACTGCATACCACAAAATCCCCCCCTCTTTTTCATTTCCCCTCCCCCAGTTATTTTGTATACAAGTTCAGTGATAATACATCTTAAAAACTGCATACCACAAATTTCCCTTCTCTTTGATGGCTACCCCTCAGAGACCAACAAACTTAAATTTTTCGTAAAATCCACATTTTTTGACCGATTTTCTTTGTATTTTGAACACTATTTGAAAAGGCGACGTCAGATCAATATGTTTTTGTAGATTGAGGGTGTGGCACCGCCTACCATGTGTGCAGGGTATTATATTGTCGAGTATACTCGACTATACCGCCCTTACTGGTTTTTTTTTTTTTAATTATTTAATGTTTTAGTTCGATGGCAAAATTTTTCCGAATCCCGTTCTTCTCCACATCTGGCGACCTGCTTCCAAGCTCTGGCATCTCTCCATCGAGGATCCCGTTGGTACAACCATCTCCACGACGATCGTCTAGTTGTCCCCTTTTAACACCACCATACCGTCTTTCGACGAAGTAACCCTGGCAGTGTTAAAAAGGCAGCAGCCATACGATACGAGGTATCGATAGTCAAATTCTATCGTTTTCGGCCTCGATTGCAACAACTATCTAATGAAAACTATTGAGTAGCGTCACTAACGGTATTTTTGCAGCTCTAGTTTCACGTGATTAATTAATTAGGTTAACTTATTGATAAATGTATTTTATATCAATTAGTGAATACAAAAATTGAAGATTCACAGAATATGGAAGATAATTTTGATGAAATTGAAGTTGCAGCGCAGTTGGAGATATTAAATTGTGATAATCAGGGGTGTGCCGAAAAACTCCTAAAATCAATTTAGCCCTGAAAACAACACATTTTGAAATGTAGGTGTGCCAGAAAACGCCTTTTTCCTCTTTTGTTATTTGGTTGATTTTAGCCGAATCCGATGTTGTTAGAGATAAATATGAGTCAATCATTAAGGTTTTTTGTGCGCCAGAGCAATGTGCATTTAAACATTTTAACAATTTTAATGTTTTCATTAATAAATTTGCATTTAAAGTAAAATCTCCCATTCTGGCAAAATAACGATTGTTTTCAATACCAGCTATGATATCCTGTTTGCATATATTTTCGAAGATTAAAAAATACGTTTGGATTTTATTAGTTGAGTGTGCAAGTTGGCATGTGAACATTTGTTAACGTGCGTTGTGAATACATAAATGTAAAGAAGAAGTGTCAACTGTCAAAAAAAATTAAGTTCAAATTCACAATTTGTTTTGAACTTGGGTAGGATTATGTAGTAGTATGCAAGCCGGAGGAGGGATTATCATTGTTACTATTGCGTGGCAAATTAGTATATGGGGGATAGCTTATAACCTGTTGAGAAGATTCCCCAGTTATAAGATTTCTAGTGTAGATAGTGCTCCGCATGTAGGGCAGACCGTTGATTGATTGAAAGTTGGTCATTTACCCCAGCGTGGCAGATTAAGATAAGATGGGTTCATACAGGCTTATAAGTCTCCATTTCAATAATCAGCCATTTTGAGTGAGACGTAAGGGAATGAGAGGGTCTAAAATTTGTAAACAAAAAACTTCAAATTTAGTTTTATACAACGGTCAAACCCACCGCTAAATTAAAAAAATTTTTGCAACCTTTTCTTCTTTTTATACTTTTCACGTATGTGAAATAGTATATTAACTTTGTCACGGAGTTTGTAACAGATCGAAATATTAATTTCCGACTATATAAAAAATATATATTCTTAATCAGCACGACAAGACGAGTTGATTTAGCCATGTCCGTCTGTCTGTTTGTCTGTCTGTCTGTATGTATGCAAACTAGTCCCTCAGTTTTGAAGCTATCGAGCTGAAACTTTGCACAGAGTCTTAGAATTTATTACGATGAATCATTCGTCGGAACCAGCATGATCGGATTATTGGAACAGGTAGCTCCCATACGAAAAGAAGAAGAAAAGTGAACAAAACTTGAATCGTTGTATGGAAAACTTTTTTGTTTTGTATGATAGAGTGCTGAAATTTTAAACATAGTAGTTTTACATAGTCCGACTACATGCCTGAAAGTTTCATTGATATTGGACATCTGGAACTGGTAGCTCCCATACAAAATGAAGAAGAGGAAGAGAAGCAATATTCACTTGTTGTATGGACAACTTTTTTGTTTTTTAACCAATTGACTTGAAATTTTACAGTTATGTTCTTAGGGAGGAATGAAAACTATTTCGACCAAAAGTGGGCGTAGCCACGCCCACTTATAGCGAAAATTGACCCGTTGTATGGAAAACTTTTTTGTTTTTTAACCAATTGACTTGAAACTTTAAAGTTATCTTCTTAGGAAGGAATGAAAACTATTTTGACCAAAAGTGGGCGTGGCCACGCCCTTTTATAGCGAAAATTGACCCGTTGTATGGAAAACTTTTTTTGTTTTTTAACCAATTGACTTGAAAATTTACAGTTATGTTCTTAGGGAGGAATGAAAACTACTTAGACCAAAAGTGGGCATGGCTACGCCCATTTATACCGAAACTTGAACCGTTGTATGGAAAACTTTTTGGGTTCACTGCGAAAACAGCAGGAGTTTTTCAGCACACCCCTGTATAAAATTTACATATCGCATAGTTTTTAAAATTAACCAACTAAACTTGTATAGCAGATAATATCCAAATTATTTTCTAATACAAATTTCATGAGATTCAGGGGTGTGCTGAAAAACTCCTGTTGTTTTCGAAGTGAATTGTTTTGAAAACAATCGTTGGTGTGCCAGAAAACTCCAAGATTTTGTGATTTCGAACATTAGTCTTCGAAAAAGGCAGAGTTGCATACACAAAAAAAACTTTGAGAATTTGGAAAACTACGCAAATTTGATTATTCTTCTCAAAATACAAAACAATAACGTACCTACACTAACAAATATGGATAATTTGAATGTCATTTAGGTATTCATCTTAAATTTAGACACAAATATTTTTAAATTGTGGAGCGCGCCAAATTATACAAATTTTATGACAACTATACTCTTTCCTATGATGTATGATTGTAAAACAAATGCCAATTGTCAACAAATAATTTACTACCGAATTGGAAATAGGATAAGAGCAAAGAAAATAGCAAGAAATGTGACGATACAAAAACATGCCTCATGCATCGATAATTGCCCTGGAAATGGAAAGGATAGGATCATTAGAAAAGACTGCGCGTAGGCGCCTTAGATAATTATCGTATCCTCTGTCGCAATCAATGCAAGCGTATTTTTTAAATTTTCTTATAGCCGGAGAGCCGACAATGCCAAAATATGATTTTCTCCTGCAGCATTGGAAATCGTTGAGTTTTGAATATTAGATATAATAAATAAGAAAAGGTTACAACAATTTTTTTTTTTAATTTAGCGGTGGGTTTTACCGTTGTATACAACTAAATTTGAAGTTTTTTGTTTACAAATTTTAGACCCTCTCATTCCCTTACGTCTGACTCAAAATGAACCCATCTTATCTTAATCTGCCACGCAAGGGTAAATGACCAACTTTAACAAAATCAATAGTCGGTCCTACACGCGGGGCAGTATATAGAAATCTTATATCTAGAGAATCTACTCAACATTATTGGGGGGTATTAGCTATCCCCCATATACTAATTTGCCACGCAATAGTAACAATGATAATCCTTCCTTCGGCTTGTATACTACAACATAATCCAACCCAAGTTCAAAACAAATTGTGACTTTGAACTTAATTTTTTTGACAGTTGACTCTTCTTCTTTACATTTATGTATTCACAACGCACATTAACAAATGTTCACATGCCAACTTGCACTAATAAAACTGTTGGCAGACATTTTCCTAAAAATAAAATATTTTTACTGACTTTCCAATCATTTCAAATACTACTGTATATTTATATGCATTTTTAGATTGTTTTGGCAATTAAACTAATAAAATCAAAACGTACTTTTTAATCTTCGAAAATATATGCAAGCAGGTTGGCATAGCTGGCATGGGAAAACAATCGTTATTTTGCCAGAAAAGGCGTTTTCTGGCACACCTACATTTCAAAATGTGTTGTTTTCAGGGCTAAATTGATTTTGTTAATTACAAAATTTCAAAAATGCGGCTACACATATGAAAAACTTAAATACATTCATAATGATGATTTCAATGAATATTTCCTAATCGTGTTCAAACAGCATTGAGCTCGGAATTCAGGTTCAAGTGCAAGCATTTTCCGAATTATTCTTATTGGAAAATTTGACTTATATTTTTTCCAAAAAGAATCATATAAGTTTATAAACATAAAGGGGCGTAGCCACACCCATTTTCTAATTAGTATGAAAGAAAGCAATGTAATCATAATACACTTCATTTTGCGATCTTCTATCTCATCGGTTCACAGAGATATCATTTGTAAGTTTTTCTCTATATGGGTGGTGCCACGCCCTAATGACCTAATATGAAACTTTGGTATAAGGTCAAGGATGTATAAAACGGGAAATTCCAAAGTTTAATTTTTTTATAACTATTTAAGAACAAAAAAGTTTTTCAAACAAAATCCAAATTTTCATCCGATTGCTTCAATGGGAGCTATATGCTATATTGGTCCGATCTTCACCAAATTTACAGTGTGTCTTTATTGACGTCCGAGATGCTTTTGTGCAAAAAATTGAGATGATAGCTTCGAAATTAAGGCGTTTTTAAAGAAAAAAAAACTCAATTTGGACCGATCGTTTCTATAGCAGCTATATGCTATAAATCTCCGATCAAACTGATTTTTACATACAAACTGCCTGCAATAATTTTAATTTTTTTTGTATTAATTACATTTTTTCGATATCGTTAAAACTAAGCTCGTAGTTGGTATTGAAACAGACAGACAGATGGACATGGCTATATGAACTCGTCTCGTCGTGCTGATCAAGAATAAATGTACTTCATAAAGTCGGAAATGTCTTTTTCTCTGCGTTGAAAACTTCATGACAAATTATATATATTGTTGCAGTATACTCTTCTCAATCAAGGATTAGCGTTTAAATGTGTTTTATTTACAAATAAAAAGTTTAAGCGACCCCACAGAGTCAGATTAAAACTATTCATCAAGTGTTTCTAAAGTAAATAAAAGCTCTAAGGTAATTTCCAGAAATTCTAATTCAATATAGTCTTCGGTTTTATTAAAGTCATATTATTTCAAAAACACATTAAACTGATACATTTTTATACCCTGTACATATGTATAATGTACCAAGGTATATTGTGTTTGTGCAAGACGAAATGTATGTAACGCACAGAAGGATGCCAGGAAGACCCAATACATTATATATATTCTTGATCAGGACGACAAGGCGAGATGATATAGCTATATCCGTCTGTCTTTTCATCCTCACCAATGGTTCTCGGACACTATAGGAGCTAGAGACTTGAAATTTGGAGGGTAAATTCATGATGCTCGGCAGCAGATCAAGTTTGATCCGTTTTGAGCCACGACTACTCCTTCCCGACCAACCAGCACCGCCCACTTTATCAAAACGCTATATCTCAAACATTCAAAGAGACAGAAAAACCAGTAAGGGCGCTATCTTCGGCAATGCCGAAGCTTTGATACTCTTCACGCCAGTCCTTTGTAATAAGCTAATTTTTGATTATTTCAATTTTAAAAAAATTTAAACACTAAGTAGGTATTGAAGTTAAAAAGTCCTAGAGTTAAACTCATTTCCACACCACCGTTGAGGTAGAGTTTAAGGTGCGTTTTTTTATTGTGGTTCCCCTGTAGGCCTAATCCACTATTTAATACATATAATATCACATAATTAATAAAACTATATACGATTTATAGAAATTTTAAACAACTTCTATAAAATCTATCACAACTTCATTTATCTCCAAATTCTACTCTACTGATATTAAAAATTTTATGTTAGTTTGTTATTTAAATGTAAAAACCAGTAAGGGCGGTATAGTCGAGTATACTCGACAATATAATACCCTGCACACATGGTAGGCGACGCCACACCCTCAATCTACAAAAACATATTGATCTGACGTCGCGTTTTCAAATAGTGTTCAAAATACAAAGAAAATCGGTCAAAAAATGTGGATTTACGAAAAATTTAAGTTTGTAGGTCTCTGAGGGGTAGCCATCAAAGAAAGGGGAAATTTGTGGTATGTAGTTTTTAAGATGTATTATCACTGAGCTTGTATACAAAATTTCAGGTTCATACCTTTGTTAATTTTGGAGATATAGCAATTAAGAGAAAATTACTGGGGGAGGGGAAATGAAAAAGAGGGGGGGATTTTGTGGTATGCAGTTTTGTAGAGCCACTCATACTGAGTCTACATACCGACTTTCATGTTTCTATCTCTTTGGATGTTTGAGTTATAGCGATTTAAAAAAGTGGGAAGGGCTGGATGGGCGGGAAGGAGTGGGCGTGGCACAAAAAAAAAATAAACTTGATCTGCTGCCAATCACCACGAGTCTACCCTCCAAATTTCAAGTCTCTAGCTCTTACAGTTTCCGAGATCCATTGGTGAATACAGACGGACGGACAGACGGACGGACGGACAGACGGACGGACATGGCTCAATCAATTTCTCTTGTCGTCCTGATCAAGAATATATATACTTTATGGGGTCCCCCTCCCTTCCTTCTGTGCGTTACATACATTTCGTTCAAACAAACTTAATATACCCTGACACACTGTATGTGCAGGGTATGAATATAAAATTAAATGTTATTTAAATATAGAAATGTAAATTTAAAAAAAAATTTATTTTTTATTGTTAATTATGAATAAGTCAAAAAAAATAGTTACTAATAAATTTTTGCCATTATTCCGTCGTGTATGCTATGTGGCGTTTCGTACGCAGTTGCTGTGGCTCTTATATTATTCAAATTTGTGAGAATCCAATCGATTGAGGTTCCGTGCTAGGTTGTGGCATAATTGTCAAGAATTGATGTAATGCCCATATTCTGTAATCTTGTCTCCAATTCGTCCCTTACCGTTGATCTGCAGATGTTAAAATCTCCAGTTAGAATTATTTGTTCCCCATTTTGCCGCATTATTTCAATTATGTCTTCTTGCAGAACGGTTCTAAAATTTGGCAGGGAATATGCAGGGTTCCTGTACAACAGCGCCAATGTAATTCCTGCCGTTTTTAATGACAGAAATTGATAAACCTGGCCTGACTCGGTAAAACTCCTTCGTATCGATTGTGTAAGGTCTGCTGAAAGATTTGGCTTACAATAAATAATGAGCCCATTTGGTGGACGACGCCGACCCATTTGTGTGTCTCCATCTATTCGAGCTACAATGTCGAAGCCTTCAATGGAAAAATCTTCATTTTGAAAAGACCATGTTTCGACAACACATATTACATCTACTGAACATATAATTTGATTCTTTCGTATGTCCTCAATATGTCTGTGTAAACTTTGTATGTTCTGGTAATACACCTTAAGACAATTTGGTGATTCCTCGAGCATGAAACTGAAATGAGTTTTCAACTTTAGTTGGTTCTTTACCAAGTCTCCATCTCTTAAAGGTTTTGGTGGTGAAAACTTTCCAATTAAAAAAAGGCCAGCTGCATTTGTGGCCCTGCTACATCCTACGTATAAAGCAGCTCTGCTTATTCCTGTCTTAAGATGGACTGCTACAAGACTATATGTTGCACCTTGACTTTTGTGTATGGTGATAGCCTCAGCAGGTACAACAGGAAACTGCTTGCGCTCAACTGATACTTGTTCATTTTTCTTGTATTGAAAAGCGCGGACTGTTTTTGTAATTGGGGTCCATGTTGGCTCATCCGGGTGTGACTTTTTAGAGCGCGCTATTCTTCCAACTGATGATTCTGCAAATTTAATCCAAAGCAATGTTACAATACTTTCTGATCCAATTTGATGATGGTCAATTTGCATTAAATGACCAGTTGCTCCATTGACTAGTCCATCGCTGGTGTTAATGTTCACTGTTATCATGTACTTTGCTGTTGTTTTTAATCTTAAGTCAAAACACATTCCTTGCGTTTCCGTACTTTTAAAGCCTTTCACTGCATTTAAAATATTCAACTTACTTCTCTCACTCAATGTATTTGCTTTTATTGAATCCTTAGCAATTGAAACATATTCTTCTGTTTGTATTTGTGAGAGCTTCAAGCTATTATAATAGTTGACATCCGAATTTGAATAAAAGAGGTGAATTGCATCATTTGGCACCTCATTTTCAAGCACTTCTCTACTTTTTATTAGGCTTATATCTTCCGCTGTCATAACTCCTTCAGACATGTTATTTAGAGCCACAGCAAACTGGCGATCTTCTCGTTGACGCATTATTTCCGTTAATTCAAAAAATTTAAATAGGTCCCACAGTGGTGCACCAGTTATTGCACTATACTGTTCATTGGGATTAGCAGCAAATATCCATCTGTCTCCTACAGGTGACAGCTGCTTTAAATCTCCGAAAACTATCATCGATATTCCCCCGAAGAATTCCTGTGACCTAAATATTTGCTTCAATCGTGCATCAAGGTATCCAAACATTTTTGCACCAACCAAGGATATTTCATCAATAATGATGACTTTAAGATCCAGGAGCATTGTGTGAATTTTATTCGCAGAGTCACTACTGAGTGGCCGCAGTCCACTAGCCGATTGGTTAATTGGCAGTGAAAAGACTGAGTGCAATGTAAGGCCTCCAATTCCATAAGCAGCTTTTCCTGTATGTACTGTACTTCCTGCCACAGTATTTAATCGCAAAGTTAGAGTTTGATAAATTGTTGATATAAGGCGACTTTTTCCTACTCCTGCGCCGCCCCCAACAAACTCATAAAATTTTTCATTTTTCTTGATTTTATGTTGGACGTGTGCAAAATATTCTCTTTGTTTTATGTTTAACGAACGCACCATACATAAAAGATCACTTTCGTTAATTAATGGCGGCAGTTTAATTAGGCGTACTTAGGCGAACTGGTTGCTTCCTTTTCTGAATAAATCCGCTTCCATCTTTTAATTTCATTAATCGCTCATTATTAACGACATTTTCCTCCTCATCTTCCATCTCTTCATAATCATCATTTGTTTGAGCACTTCGTCACTACTTTTTAAATATTTAAAGAATGCTGCGAAATCTGCTAAACACAGCTCTTCTAGCTCGTCCGGTCTTTGTACATAATGGTCAAGAAGATTCAAAACAAAGATATCTGTGGAATTTTCGGATAAGTTTTCTAAATCTTTTTTTGACTTAACCATTCTCACTCTTTGTTCAGGATGAGATGTGTTGATAAAAATCTCCCCATGGCTGGCTTCTGATAAATGTAATCCCAAAATATTATAAACAGCTTCCTGTGCTGAGATTTCCGATCCGTTGACGAATATGTTGCCTATATGTTGTAGCTTTTGTTTAATTGAATATTCTCCATTTCTTATTTCCTCCATTGCCTCTCTGAGCAGTTTAGAGACTCCTCTGTTCGATTTATTTATGTAGTTTATTATATAACTACAGCAGGCATATGCATCCAATATAAACTGTATGTCCATATTTGCTCGGTGAAGACTTAGAATGTCTTTATTATATGCGTTGAGCAATCTATCTGAAAATTTTCGCTTCAGAAATATTTGAGGCTTCTTTAAGCTTGAGCGCAGTGCTAATTTGTATTTCTCATAATCAGTATTTATCGATTCGTGCATCAAAAAATTATCGAATGTATTCAACTGATTTATTAAGTCGACATTTTCCGGACGATCTTTCAAATTGAGAAGCGTCTTTATTCGCTTGAGCAGCTCTTTGTGTTCGACATTGATTTCATTCTCTTCAAGAGGATAGAGCACTTCAGTTCTTGGCATCGGTGGATAAGGCATATTAAATCTGCAGAATTTGTTTTCTCCAATTTGCCGTTCGCAAGATTTTCCATGTCTATGCTGTTGATATAAAATGAATTCCGCAAGCTCAGGGTTGCTGCCATCAGTTGTTATAAAATGGTCAATGTAATCTACAACTGTCTCAATATTTTCCACAGTGTTTGTTTCAAGCTTAGGTGCATTATCAATCCAATACATTCCATGGGAGTGTGGTGATCCTCGATGCTGAAATTCTATTCTCCAGTAATAATGTGTTACTGAGTTTTCTCCAAAAATTCCATTTTTAAAAAGTTTCAAGAGCTGGCGGAACCTATGATCGAAGTATCGAGAGCAAGAGACTGGATCTGTCCTTATTAAAAAAGCCTTTTCGTCGCTTGTCAGATTTGCTGCTTCTTCTTCCGTCAAATCAATGTTTCGAATCCTTTTTGTTAAAATTACTAACAACTCCTTCCATTTAGTTTCTGCGGCTGACAAAGTTATAAAGAACGTTGGTAATCCAAATTGGCGTATCATCGCCAATACTTTTTTCTTTTCTGCTTCCCAATGAGCAGGCGAAGAGCGAAAGCCTTTAAGGACATGGTATCCGTCGTCATGTTGTATTAAATTGGCAACAAATCCTTCGTTCATAATATCTCTAGCAGTTATATTGCCAGGTCGAGTTTTTTTCCTTAGGCATGTTGAAATTGCATTCTTCATTTTTTGGAGCTCATAATATCTATAAGTGAAGAAAAGTTTGTCTACACGAGCGCATCTGTAATCATATCGGCGAATCTCTGAGCGTGCAATTCGAGAGTATGTAGTCTCGCTATTCCGTTTTCTTCCACAATAGATCGTGGGGTATGAAAGTTCTTCTGAATCACTGTCCATTGTAACATCTACTGGTCGCCTTCCCTCCCCGGGTGCTATGCATATACGTTCAATTGAGCGGTTTTCAATTATATCATTTTCTAATAAAGTTTCCTGACCTCCAGGATTTAAATTTTCAACTTCCTGAATATACGGTGGCTGTCTTTCCTCATTTATTTGATTTTGTGCACGATTGTTATTCATAATTTCTTGTATAATTACATCATCTTCTCTATCGGCTACCAATGGCACATTATCTTCATTTCTCATATCAGCCAACCAATCATTTGAAATTGAAATTTGATGTTTGATGTATAACTCTGTTGTCATTAAATACTGTAGTGCTTCCATTACTTTGGTTGATCGGATTGTTTCCGTCATGAAACTATGATCATACTGCAACCTTCGTTTCAAAAGCACTTGAATAACGTGACTTTCCTCAAATCTCCGTGGAAGGCTTCTCACTGTTTCAACAACAGATATTGGTATATTAACAACCGCTCCTCTGATTGCGCACTGTCGCTCAAATCCATGTGAAATGGAAATTTGTCGGCCAAATAAAAAGCCTTATCTATTGGAATGAGCGGATATTTATGTGATATCACATCTTTCTTTAATTTTTTGATTTGGTGATTAAACCATGTGCCGCCACAACTTGTGCATATGTTCGTTGGTCCTTCTTTAATATTTTGATTGTATATGACAAATACATCTAATCTCCGCCGTTGTCGTTGATATTCCTGTGCTTCCTCTCTTTCTTGAGGTGACATATCCTGCCTTCTTCTTATATTTCTGGACGATTGCCGCTCCGATTCATTTTGACGATTCTCAGGCTCTGATCTGTAAAGTTGTACCCGTTCCTGAGTTGCTTGACGCAAGTTCCTTTTCAAATTTCTTGCTTGCTGTCGTGTTAACCGTCTTTGAGATGAATTTATAATTTGTTCGATACGTCTTTCATCAATGTTTGCTCTTCGATTTCTTCTTGCAGCAGCATCACGTTGCCTTTCTATATTTCTTAATTCCTCCTGCTCTCGTCGTTGGCTATGTTCTTCCGTGTTTCTTATTTGTTCATTACTCCTATAATCTTCATTTTGCCGTCTAATATTGTGTGCTACAGTATCTCTTGTTCTTTCAACTTCTCTGTACTCCTCGTGCTGACGTCTTTGGCTATGTTCCTCCGTGTTTCTTATCTGCTCATTACTCCTATATTCTTCATTTTGGCGTCTAATATTGTGTGCAACAGTATCTCTTGTTCTTTCAACTTCTCTGTACTCCTCGTGTTGACGTCTTTGGCTATGGTCTTCCGTGTTTCTTATCTGCTCATTACTCCTATATTCTTCATTTTGGCGTCTAATATTATGTGCTACAGTATCTCTTGCTCTTTCAACTTCTCTGTACTCCTCGTGCTGTCGTCGTCGGATGTGTTCAGCCGTATTTCGCTGCTGCTCGACAATTCTTTGTATTGGGTCTTTTCGGCGTTCTTGGTGAGCTTCTAAATCTCGTTGCATTTCTTCGCGACCCGAAATTATTATTTGACGTCTCCTTCTTCTTGTGTTATGAGCCACAGCGTCGCGTGTTCTTTCCATATCTCTATATTCAGCATTATTTCGTCGTAACTCCGCCATGTATTGCGAATGTCTCAATATTTTCATTGCGCTGTCGCCGACTACGATTAAGAGCATCTCTGCAACGTTGCTCCTGAGATCTATGAGATACACGTGGCATTGCTTGTATTTACTTTTCCTACCTTAATGTTTATGTTATTTAAATTATATTCAATATCAACAAAAGTAAGTATATATGAAATAAATTGAAATTATGAAATTGTAAATTTAAAGTTTTTTTAACTTTGTAAACAAAATGTATTATATTAAATAAATAATATATTTAAAAATTAAATTTTTGCAGTACTAATATTTATAAAAAATATATATATATATATCGATGAATTCATAAAATTATGATATCGTAGAATTTAAACTCAATTAGTATAGTAAAGATATAAGGATTAAAAGGCACTCAATTAAGTAAAGTTAATAACAGCAAGTTACATGAAAAAACGTCAGTAAATATGTGACTCTTATGGTTAAAGTAATTGAATAGAAAAGTGTGTTATGTTAAAAAGCAAATGGAAGAATGCAAAGTTAGTATGTTTCCTTTAAAAGGAATTACAAAGCAATTTTAAAGTATTTAAATAGCCAATAAGAAAATGAAATTCTGATTGTTGTTGTAAAAATTTTAATTGATTCTTAAAGAGAGAAAAAGGAAGTTGTGAAAGTTTTATTGTGAAAAAGAATAAATTAATATGTAAATATTGTATTTGAATGTAACGATTATGTAATTTGTTAAGATTTAAGTATATACATATACAAGTCTTGAAAAAGACTATATATGTATATTTTACATATGAAATAATGGTTAATACGGTGCAGAGCAATTTTCGTTCGTAACGAAAATATGTGTTGAGTGCTGCTAGAAATATGCAATATTTTGGCAAATGAATTTGTTTGATAATTTGATGCTCAAAAGTGGCGTGATAATTGATATTTATGATTATCTTCGCAGAGCCAATTCGTAAAGAAATGGTTGACCTATCAACCAAACAAAATGCATAAAATGCAATAAGACAGACTTTCTTCCTTGTTCGATAAGGTTTAAAGAGAAGGGGCAGTGCACTGGATGCTTAGAAAGAGTCGAGTAGACAAGTTAAGATTCGTGGAAATATTGTTGGCCTTTCAGCTAAACGAAATGCATAAATTGTAAGCAATTAATATGTACTTACATATACGAAGGTACATATATGAGTGGTGTATTACGACACTGGTGCACTATAAATATTTATTTATAAGTACTTACAAAGAAGAAAGTATATGCGTCGTACAATCCGCCACTGAAACACTATAAATAATTATTTATATTGGAAGATCTATGCAGTCTTTTTGTTACAATTGTTCGCGCTTAGAAGTTCACGCTAAAAAGATTCCACAATTATTATCACTTACGAAACCACAAATTGCAATTCACCGATTCAATTATATAAACATATGTCTCACTTATTTCTTTTATATAGTATTTAATTATTTTGCACAGCAGGACAGCCAAAAATGTTCAAGAGAACTAAAGATGTAAAAAAAATTGGCGGGACATTTGACTTAAGCGAGTATCGATTTTATGTATCGAAACGAAGTCGGAGACCCAAAATCTGTATTTTGATGCAAAAGTTATATGTATTGTGTGATTGCCTGTAACATATGAGGAATCGCTACAGAGGTAGTAATATGAAGTTAAATTGGCAAGGTAATGGCCTATGTTGAGAAAAGTGACTGAATAACGTACATCAATTGAATAATACAAAATTCATGCGAAAGTACAGCCACTTTTTCATAGCAAATAACTAAATATTGTCATTTTCTATTTTTAAGCAAGTTGGCCCGATATTAACAGATCCGTATGTTACCAACAAAATGCCTCGGCGGGGACTATGAATCTCGTTATATTTTGGCCAGAGCATTTTCTTGTTGCCAATTTAAATTTTCATACGTTTATATGTTAAAAAGTTATGCGTGAGAACAATGAGAACAATGCATTTAAACGCTCAATTGACGTATGTATTGTGTATAGCAATGCAACATCGACTAAACTAACTGAATTCACAAGAAAGCTATAAGTGGGCTGTGCCTTGCCCCTTTTTTGGTCAAAATAGTTTTCATGACTCCCTAAGAACATAAGTGTGAAGTTTCAAGTCAATTGATTACTAAACAAAAAAGTTTTCCATACAACGACGTGAATCTTGCATCTCTTCCACTTCTTCATTTTGTATGGCAGGTACCAGTTCAAGTTGCCCGATCTCAATGAAACTTTCAGGCATATAGTCAGACCATGTATAACTACTATGTTAAAAATTTCAGCCTTCTATCATACAAAACAAAAAAGTTTTCCATATAACGATTCAAATTTTCTTGATCTTTCTATATGGGAGCTACCAGTTCCAGTTTCCCGATCTCAATGAAACTTCCAGGCATTTAGTAGGACTATGTAAAACTACTATGTTTGAAATTTCAGCCCTCTATCTTCCAAAATAAAAAGTTTTTCAAACAACGACGTTAAATCTTAATTTCTCTTCCTCTTCTTCATTTTGTATGGCAGGTACCAATTCCAGTTGTCCAATCTCAATGAAACTTTCAGGCATTGTGTCGGACTATGTAAAACTACAATGTTTGAAATTTCAGCACTCTATCGTACAAAATCATGCCGGTTCCGACCAATGATTTGACCACACATTAGAGAAGACTCCCTGCAAAATTTCAGCTCGATATCTTCAAAACTGTGGGAGGAGATAGCATATTCACAGACAGACGGACAGACGGACATGGCTATATCAACTCGTCTTGTCGAGCTGATCAAGAATATATATACTTTATGGGGTCCCCCTCCCCTCCTTCTTCCTGTTACAAACTTCAGGACAAAGTTATAATACTATTCACTTGCGTGAAGAGTATAACAAGTAAGGACGCTAACTTCAGCAAGGCTGAAGCTTAGATACTCTTCACACCATTTTTTGTGCCACGCCAATTTTTTTGACTGAATCTATTTTCTATTCACCGGAGATATGCAAATTATTGATTTTTTCTAGAAGTGAGCGTAACCATGCCCATTTTTTTGACAAAATAGTTTTCATGCCTCCCTAAGAACATAAGTGTGAAGTTTAAAGTCAATTGATTCTGAAACAATTGATTCCATACAACGACGTGAATCTTGCTTCTCTACCCTTTCTTCATTTTCTATGGCAGCTACCAGTTCCAAATGTCCAATCTCAATGAAACTTTCAGGCATTTAGTCGGATCATGTAAAACTACTATGTTTGAAATTTCAGCCCTTTATCCTATAAAACAAAAAAGTTTTCTATACAACGACCTTAAATCTTGATTTCTCTTCCTCCTCTTAATTTTGTATTCCAGTTCCAGTTCCAGTAATCCGATATGGCCGGTTCCGACAAATGAGTTGATCGCGCAAAAAATAAGACAGTGTGCAAATTTCAGCTCGATATCTTCAAAACTGTGGGAGGAGATCGTATATATCAGGGGTGTGCTGGAAAACAACTATTGTTTTCGAAGTGTTTTGTTTTCAAATCAATCGTTGGAGTGCCAGAAAACGGTCAGATTTTGTGATTTCGAACATTATTCTTCGACAAAAGCAGAGTTGTATACACAAAAAAAAACTTTGAGTATTTAGATAACTAAGCGAATTTGATTATTCTTCTCAAAATATATAGCAATAATGCACCTACATTTACAAACAAGGATAACTTGAATGTAATTTAGTTATTCATTATAAATTTAGACACAAATATTTTTAAATTGTGCTGCGCGCCCAATTAAACAAATGTTATGACAACAATACTCTTTCCTATGATGTGTGATTGGCAAATATATGACAATTGTCAACAAATAAATTACTACCGAATTGGAAATTGGATAAGAGCAAAGAAAATAGCAAGAAATGTGACGATACAAAAACATGCCTCTTGCATCGATAATTGCCCTGGAAATGGAAAGGATACGACTTTTATCTTTAGAAAATACTGCGCCTTAGATATTTATCGTATCCTCCAATGCAAGCGTATTTCTTAAATTTTCTTAAAGTCGGAGAGCCGACAATGCTAAAATATGATTTTCTCCTGCGTCATTGGAAATCGTTGCGTTTTGAAGATTAGATATAATAAAGAAGAAAAGGTTGGCATGTAATGAACCAATCTTATCTTAATCTGCCACGCAGGGGTAAATGACCACCTTTAACAAAATCAATGGTCTGTCCTACACGCGGGCACTATATAGAAATCTTATATCTAGGGAATCTACTCTACTACTCTTACTATTAGTAACCCATTTGCCACACAAAAGAAACAATAATAATCCCTCCTTCGGCTGCCATACTACAACATAATCCAACCCAGTTCAAAACAATTTGTGACTTTGAACTTAATTTTTTTTGACAGTTGACTCTTCTTCTTCACATTTATGTATTCACAACGCACATTAACAAATGTTCACATGCCAACTTGCACTAATAAAACTGTTGGCAGACATTTTCCTAAAAATAAAATATTTTTACTGACTTTCCAATCATTTCAAATACTACTGTATATTTATATGCATTTTTAGATTGTTTTGGCAACTAAACTAATAAAATCAAACGTACTTTTAATCTTCGAAAATATATGCAAGCAGGTTGGCATAGCTGGCATGGAAAACAATCGTTATTTTGCCAGAAAAGGCGTTTTCTGGCACACCTACATTTCAAAATGTGTTGTTTTCAGGGCTAAATTGATTTTAGGAGTTTTTCAGCACACCCCTGTGTAAGCAACTCGACTACCCTTGCCTTGAAAAGGCAAACCCAACACTATTCGCGAAGCAGAAGAAGCAGAGAGTCGCCAACGAAGAACAATAACGATACGCAACGTGACGAAATAGACGCTCCGAAACGCTATTCATTTCATATATTTAAACATTAATCATTTAAGTTTATATTCTTACTTTAAATTATAATACTCATTTGAAATAACAAATATACATGCACTTAAACCCACCCGACTCGGACCATGCTTACAACTTCAGAAGTGGGATCGACGTGCGTGAAAATGTTCAGACATAACCTATAGGCAACAAACGTATAAATGTAAAGAAGTATGGATAAATTGATCAACTAAATGCAACAAAATGAAATAACGATATTTAACGATAACAAAAAGAAATTGCAAATTCACATACATACATATATTTGACAAAAAACGCCACGAAGGTGACGCGCACCAACAACAACAACGTATAAAAAAAAAAAAAAAAAAAACGCAGGAAAAAGTGAGGTTAAGGTAAACACGTGAGTAGAAACAGAATTAAAATTCCGAAAATTAGCGAATTAAAGACGGATCAATTGAAATCCTTGCTACGCGAACGAGAACTGCAAACGTCTGGTACTAAAGCGGAAATGGTACTGCGTTTGAGTGAATACGAGGACAGCGATGATATTGAATTTCCTTCGCAATTAACAGTTCAACAACAGATCGATGATTTAAGAGAGTTGATGACGCAATGTATTCAATTACAAACGGCAAGACTCCAAGAAGTGAACGCTCAATCGGCAAATAGAAACAACGTCAACGAAGTCAACGGCATCAACGTCAACAACATCAACGGAATTAACGGCATCAACGTCAACAACATCAACGGAATTAACGGCAACAACGTCAACGAAATCAACGCACCAGCGAACCAATACGTTCGAATGTAGATAGACTTTCAGCGATATCAAATACGTCTATGTCGAACGGATCGGTTCAAGAAATCGCAAATACGTTACCGGATTTTGATCCAACAAATGAGGAATCGCTAACGGCGGAGCAATTTATCGATCGGGTAGATAAAGTTATAGAAGCGTACAATTGGAATGAAAAGCGAGTCCTATTGGCACTACACTCGAAATTAAAAGGCGTTGCCAAAATGTGGTTGGACTCAGCGCCAACACTTCATTCAAGATGGACAAGTTTTGTGCAAGCTTTGCGTGATGAGTTTGGATGCACATATGACGAAGCGCACATACATTACGCAATGGCAAATGCAACAAGACGACCAAAGGAGACTGCGAGCGAATATTGTTTTCGGATGTCACGTTGGGCAATCGATACAATATCAGTGAAACGGCAGTTATCAAATATGCACGTGCTGGATTGAAACATCGAGAGCTACAATTAACAATTGCAGCTACGCGTTTTAAAACGATGAAAGAATGCGAGAGGCTATACAGAATTATTTTGTTAACCGAGGCAAGATCACCGAATTCAAATCTGATCCAAACAGTAAGCGAAATGAAGCAGTTAAACCAACGAACGTCAAATCACAAGTAAAGTGCTACAATTGCGGAGATATTGGACATATCTCTCACGAATGTTTGAAACCACAAAGACGTCATCGTTGCTCTAAATGCAATAAAGTTCATCCAAAAGGAGAAGCGGAAGAATGTCAAAAATCGAATCCAGACGTACGCCAGATTAAAAAGATGAATTACGATGAGTGTTTTACAAAAATTGTTCTGATTAAATCAAAACCATATACAGTTTTTCTCGATTCAGGTAGTCAGTGCAGTATCGTACGTGAAACGGTGGCAAAGCAGTTAAATGAAAAAACTATTAGGATGCTGTCTGCTAATAAAAGGCATATGCGGAGGTAGTAAAAACCTAAACGAAGCCATCGAAATTGAGATGGAGATCGATGGTAAAATCATCACGGTTCAAGCATACATCGTCGACGATCACATTTTGCAGTATGACTTTTTATTAGGGCAAGATGTCCTTATAAACTCCGATGTAACATTTAAAATAGAAAACGGTCAGACTACGGTTGAAAGTAAACGTATGGTACAAACGGTGACGCAACATAAATTCGATTTTCAAAATTAACAACAAATATTACGGGCAAAGAAAATCAAAACAAACTTTTAGATTTGCTTGAAAGTTACAACGACACTTTTTCATGCGATTTGAACGGATTGGCAAGACAAATCTTGTAGTAGCAAAAATCGAAATAGAAGGAAATAAAATAGTTTCACAACCGCCATATCGTATCCCCGCACCGAAACAAGATTTAGTCAACAAAATGATAAATGAAATGCTCGAACATGTATTATTGTAAAATCTGAATCCGAATATGCGAGTCCGTTGGTTATAATCAAGAAGAAGAATGGTGGTGATCGCTTATGCGTAGACTACCGACGATCAAATAAGTTAATAAAAAAAGAAGTTTTCCCTGTTCCGAATATAGAAGAAAGATTGCAAGAAGCGAAGAAGTATAAATACTTTTCAATATTAGACCTCAACAGTGGATATTATCAAATACAAATTGAACCGGAAAGCCATTAATATACAGCATTTATCACGACAGACGGATTATACGAATTTCAACGCATGCCGTTTGGTCTGAAGAACGCTCCAGCAGTGTTCAATCGTCTCATGGCGGAAATAAATAAACGTGTTCATAAAAATGATATGATCCATTGTATGGATGACATATTAATCGGAAGCAATTCATTTGACGAGATGTACGACAAACTCGCGCGTATCTTATATACTTTGAATATAAATGGCCTCACAATAAATCCGGAAAAATGTGAATTTTTTAAAGAGAATATAAATTTTCTTGGCCACAAATTGCATCCCAATGGTATTAGCCCAGGCGACATCAAAACGCTAGCCATTTCGAAATTTCCAAAACCAAATAACGCAACTGAAATACGAAGATTTTTGGGTTTGAGCGGGTATTTTCGAAAATTCGTTGCTGGATATTCTGTTATATCCGAACCCTTACGAAGATTGCTGCGTAAAAATCAGAATTTCCAATGGGAGCAACCTCAGCAAGCCAGTTTTAACGAATTAAAA
Organism: Phortica okadai; assembly: GCA_034638295.1. Classification (NCBI taxonomy): domain Eukaryota; kingdom Metazoa; phylum Arthropoda; class Insecta; order Diptera; family Drosophilidae; genus Phortica; species Phortica okadai. Next base: position 115,404 of record JAWUZV010000057.1, on the reverse strand, counting down.
CTAAAATTGATATCAGAACCAATCCTTACGTCATACCGCGTAGAAGCAGAGCAAGAATTACATACTGACGCCAGTGCAGTAGGGTTAGCAGGTGTGCTACTTCAGCACGAAAACGAAGAACTTAAACCGATCGCATATTTCAGCCGGTCAACGAGCAAAAATGAAGCGAAATACCACAGTTACGAATTGGAAGCTTTGGCTGTTGTGGAATCTCTTGAAAGATTTAAATATTACATTGACGGAAAGAAAATAAAGGTTATTACTGATTGCAGCTCGTTGAAGTCAACGATGGAGAAGCGAGATTTAATACCACGAATTGCACGTTGGTGGTTACGAATTCAAGAATTCGACATCGAAGTGATACACCGATCATCTACTCGAATGGAGCATGTCGACGCTCTGAGCCGAGCTCCTACCGAAGATCCTCACGATATCGATACGGCCCATATGAAAATCTCCAAAACTCTTGTCGACGAAGCCGATTGGTTATTTAGTATGCAACTACAGGATCAGAAGATACAACAAATCGTAAGTGAAATGGAATCTGAGAAGAAAACCGAAACTACGCATTACGTACTGCAACACCAGCGATTATATAGAAAACACGCTGATAAATTACTGTGGGTTGTACCAAAAGCGCTACGGTGTAAAGTTTTGTGGGAATGTCACGATAAAGCAGGACATATGAGCGTTGACAAGCAGGACATATGAGCGTTGACAAAACAATCACACGAATATCAAATCTATTTTGGTTTCCTCGCATGAGAAATTTTGTCAAAGGATATATTAAATCATGCGTAGGATGTGCGTTCAATAAACAACCAGGAGGACAACGTGAAGGACAATACCACTTCGACAAAATGGACCCAGTACCGTTTGCAACTATTCATTTGGGACCATTTAGGACCGTTTCCTAAATCTTCAAAACGAAACGAACATGTGTTAGTTTTTAGTCGATTCGTTTACAAAGTTTACCATATTACGAGCAGTTAAAAGCACCGCGTCGAAGCACGTAATCAATGTATTGATGGATGTAACTAGCTACATTGGTATGCCAAAGCGAATCGTCACGGATCGAGGAACGGCTTTCACTGCCAAAGATTTCGAAAAAATTCTGTAAAACTCACAATATAAAACATATTTTGAACGCTGTGCGAACTCCGAGAGCCAATAGTCATGCTGAACGAACGAATCGAATAATATTATCAATGCTGTTGCCAACGAATGAGAATGAAAAACGATGGGATGATGATCTTCGCCAAATTCAATGGAGCATCAATTCTATGACAAATAACACCACCAGATGTACCCCAAACCAACTTTTGTACGGATTCGAGCCACGGGATATACTCCAAAACCAGTTAATTCAGACGCTGCAAGATGACAAATACGATGTTTTGACTACTGAAGAACTTCATGATTTGCGAAATAAAGCTGCGGAAAACGTTAATGACCAACGTGCCAAAGCTAAAGAACTATACGACTCCCGACACGCTACGCCAACTATATACAAAGAAGGAGATATCGTCATGGTCGAAAACGAACCAGTTAGCACTGGTACCTCTCGAAAATTACAACCGCGATATAAAGGACCCTTTATTATAACTAAAGTTCTTCCGAAGGATCGTTATGTGATTGAAGACCTTCCGAATGCGCAGCGAACGCAACGACACTATACATCAGTTTATTCATCGGACAAGATGAAACCATGGTGTCAACTACCGCAAACATGCTATACAGAATCTTCAGATGACGACGAATCCGGCGAGGACGACGGAAAGACAGGATAGCCGACTGTAAGCAACTCGACTACCCTTGCCTTGAAAAGGCAAACCCAACACTATTCGCGAAGCAGAAGAAGCAGAGAGTCGCCAACGAAGAACAATAACGATACGCAACGTGACGAAATAGACGCTCCGAAACGCTATTCATTTCATATATTTAAACATTAATCATTTAAGTTTATATTCTTACTTTAAATTATAATACTCATTTGAAATAACAAATATACATGCACTTAAACCCACCCGACTCGGACCATGCTTACACCTGATAATTTTTTTATATCATATATCTTGTTAATTACAAAATTTCAAAAATGCGGCTACACATATGAAAAACTTAAATACATTCTTAATGATGATTTCAATGAATATTTCCTAATCGTGTTCAAACAGCATTGAGCTCGGAATTCGGGTTCAAGTTATTTAGCTAGCAATCCAATCAAGTAAGCGAGTTAGTTCAGCTTTATCTTCAGCTTTCCCGAAACTTATATGCAAGCATTTTCGGAATTATTCTTATTGGAAAATTTGACTTATATTTTTTCCAAAAAGAATCATATAAGTTTATAAACATAAAGGGGCGTAGCCACACCCATTTTCTAATTAGTATGAAAGAAAGCAATGTAATCATAATACACTTCATTTTGCGATCTTCTATCTTATCGGTTCACAGAGATATCATTTGTAAGTTTTTCTCTATATGGGTGGTGCCACGCCCTAATGACCTAATATGAAACTTTGGTATAAGGTCAAGGATGTATAAAACGGGAAATTCCAAAGTTTAATTTTTTTATAACTATTTAAGAACAAAAAATTTTTTCAAACAAAATCCAAATTTTCAGCCGATTGCTTCAATGGGAGCTATATGCTATATTGGTCCGATCTTCACCAAATTTACAGTGTGTCTTTATTGACGTCCGATATGCTTATGTGCAAAAAATTGAGATGATAGCTTCGAAATTAAGGCGTTTTTTAAGAAAAAAAAAACTTAATTTGGACCGATCGTTTCTATAGCAGCTATATGCTATAAATCTCCGATCAAACTGATTTTTACATACAAACTGCCTGCAATAATTTTAATTTTTTTTGTGTTAATTACATTTTTTCGATATCGTTAAAACTAAGCTCGTAGTTGGTATTGAAACAGACAGACAGATGGACATGGCTATAATGTACTTCATAAAGTCGGAAATGTCTTTTTCTCTGCGTTGAAAACTTCATGACAAATTATATATATTGTTGCAGTATACTCTTCTCAATCAAGGATTAGCGTTTAAATGTGTTTTATTTACAAATAAAGAGTTAAAGCGACCCCACAGAGTCAGATTAAAACTATTCATCAAGTGTTTCTAAAGTAAACAAAAGCTCTAAGGTAATTTCCAGAAATTCTAATTCAATATAGTCTTCGGTTTTATTAAAGTCATATTATTTCAAAAACACATTAAACTGATACATTTTTATACCCTGTACATATGTATAATGTACCAAGGTATATTGTGTTTGTGCAAGACGAAATGTATGTAACGCACAGAAGGATGCCAGGAAGACCCAATACATTATATATATTCTTGATCAGGACGACAAGGCGAGATGATATAGCTATATTCGTCTGTCTTTTCGTAATCACCAATGGTTCTCGGACACTATAGGAGCTAGAGACTTGAAATTTGGAGGGTAAATTCATGATGCTCGGCAGCAGATCAAGTTTGATCCGTTTTAAGCCACGACTACTCCTTCCCGACCAACCAGCACCGCCCACTTTATCAAAACGCTATATCTCAAACATTCAAAGAGACAGAAAAACAAGTAAGGACGCTAACTTCAGCAAGGCTGAAGCTTAGATACTCTTCACACCATTTTTTGTGCCACGCCAATTTTTTTGACTGAATCTATTTTCTATTCACCGGAGATATGCAAATTATTGATTTTTTCTAGAAGTGAGCGTAACCATGCCCATTTTTTTGTCAAAATAGTTTTCATGCCTCCCTAAGAACATAAGTGTGAAGTTTAAAGTCAATTGATTCTGAAACAATTGATTCCATACAACGACGTGAATCTTGCTTCTCTACCCTTTCTTCATTTTCTATGGCAGCTACCAGTTCCAAATGTCCAATCTCAATGAAACTTTCAGGCATTTAGTCGGATCATGTAAAACTACTATGTTTGAAATTTCAGCCCTTTATCCTATAAAACAAAAAAGTTTTCTATACAACGACCTTAAATCTTGATTTCTCTTCCTCCTCTTAATTTTGTATTCCAGTTCCAGTTCCAGTAATCCGATATGGCCGGTTCCGACAAATGAGTTGATCGCGCAAAAAAGAAGACAGTGTGCAAATTTCAGCTCGATATCTTCAAAACTGTGGGAGGAGATCGTATATATCAGGGGTGTGCTGGAAAACAACTATTGTTTTCGAAGTGAATTGTTTTCAAATCAATCGTTGGAGTGCCAGAAAACGGTCAGATTTTGTGATTTCGAACATTATTCTTCGAAAAAAGCAGAGTTGTATACACAAAAAAAAACTTTGAGTATTTAGATAACTAAGCGAATTTGATTATTCTTCTCAAAATATATAGCAATAATGCACCTACATTTACAAACAAGGATAACTTGAATGTAATTTAGTTATTCATTATAAATTTAGACACAAATATTTTTAAATTGTGCTGCGCGCCCAAATAAACAAATGTTATGACAACAATACTCTTTCCTATGATGTGTGATTGGCAAATATATGACAATTGTCAACAAATAAATAACTACCGAATTGGAAATTGGATAAGAGCAAAGAAAATAGCAAGAAATGTGACGATACAAAAACATGCCTCTTGCATCGATAATTGCCCTGGAAATGGAAAGGATACGACTTTTATCTTTAGAAAATACTGCGCCTTAGATATTTATCGTATCCTCTGTCGCAATCAATGCAAGCGTATTTCTTAAATTTTCTTAAAGTCGGAGAGCCGACAATGCTTAAATATGATTTTCTCCTGCGTCATTGGAAATCGTTGCGTTTTGAAGATTAGATATAATAAAGAAGAAAAGGTTGGCATGTAATGAACCAATCTTATCTTAATCTGCCACGCAGGGGTAAATGACCACCTTTAACAAAATCAATGGTCTGTCCTACACGCGGGCCACTATATAGAAATCTTATATCTAGGGAATCTACTCTACTACTCTTACTATTAGTAACTCATTTGCCACACAAAAGAAACAATAATAATCCCTCCTTCGGCTGCCATACTACTACATAATCCATTCCAAGTTCAAGACAAATTGAGAATTTGAACTTGATTTTTTTTGACAGTTGACTCTTCTTCTTCACATTTATGTACTCACAACGAACATTACAAAATGTTCACAGGCCAACTTACACTAACAAAACTGTTGGTAAACATTTTCATTAAAATAAAAGCGGTTTTCACGCCCAACTTGCTAACGTCGCAATTTTAACAATTTTAATTTTAACGAGTGTCTGGCGTGAATACAGAAATATGCAGGTTTGCGTAAATTCGTTAATTCTTCTTCTTCTTATATAAACAAACAAAAAGTGAATTTAGCTGAATTGTGCGAAATAAATCAAATAAAATTAAAATGCCGCAAAATAACATGAAAATCAATTAATGGAACATAAAGTGAATCAAGTTGTGCGCGAGATTGAGTTTCTGGATGGTTTATTGTTTATTAATGCATGAATATACGCATAATTAATTATTTGTATTAAAATGGTGCACAGCTAAGGATCGGGATGGAGAAATGGATTCAGCATTGGATGACTTTGAGGACGACATTATTGGCATACATCGGTTGGCGATAAGACGAAATCAAAGATCCAAAATCTGCATTTTGATGCATTAGTTGTATGTGTTGTGTTATTGCTTCTAACATACGAGTAGTCGGGATATACGGGAAAATGTGGGAATTAATTTTCCTTTGTACTGGCTTATGTTCAGAAAGGCTAATAAATAACATATGCTGTTTTAATAATAAAATGATATGAAAGTACAGCCACTTTTTTATTGAAAGTAACTAAAAATTCCCTTTGATTTTTTAACGAATTAACGCGTTACCGAACAACACGAGTCTGGGTTGATGAAAACTCGGTAAAATCAGTCAATGTATTTTGTTTTTGGATTTTCGTCAGTTACGACGATTACGCGTTAACGAGTTGGGCGTGAAAACCGCTAAAATATTTCTACTGACTTTCCAATCATTTCAAATACTACTGCATATTAATATGCATTTTTAGATTGTTTTGGCAATTCAACTTATAAAATCGAAACCTACTTTTTAATCTTCGAAAATATATGCAAGCTGGTTGGCATAGCTGGCATGGGAAAACAATCATTGTTTTGCCTGGATGTGTGATTTCACTTTAAATGCAAATTTATTAATGAAAACATTAAAATTGTTAAATTCTTTAAATGCACATTGTTTTGGCGCACAAAAATCTTTAATAGTTGACTCATACTTATCTATAACAACTTTGGATTAGGCTAAAATCAACCAAATCACAAAAGAGAAGAAAGACATTTTCTGGCACACCTACATTTCAAACTGTGTTGTTTTCAGAGCTCGGAGGTTTCCAGCACACCCCTGTATGTGTTACAAACTTCAGCACAAACTTATAATACTATTCACTCACGTGATGAGTATAATGAAAGTTGGTATATAGACTCAATATGCGTATACAAGCTCAGTAGGTATATGTCTTTAAAACTGCATACCACAAAACTCTTCTCTCTTTGATGGTTACCCGTCAAAGACCTACAAACACAAATTTTTTGTAAATTCCTTCAAAATCCCTATTTTGAGAGAAACATTAAATTGTGTGTAGACTAGAGGTCTGCATGAATTAACTCAACTGAGTACAAGTGTATGTTGTACTCATTTTTGAATATAATTCATTCCAATTAACAAGTACTTATTTAATGAATTAGTTTTTAATGTTGTAAATATGACATTCAATTTAAAATGAATGAATTGAATGAATGAAAAAAATTCAAATATTCAGTAATAATTCTGACTACTTATTGTACAGTATAAATTAAGTTAGCTTTGCCTAAAAGTTCAGCAACAAAACACAATTTGGAGAAGTCTTTTCAATTTACAACATGGATTTGGAAATATTCGAAGAGAATGAAAGTATTTCCGTAAATATTACGTACATATACAGTAAATTCTGATATAGTGGATAAGTTTTTGCTTATTTTAATTAATTAATTTAAAATTACCATTCTGTTTTAATGTAGAATACAACAGCTTTGTCAAGTGCTAATATTATAGAGAAGCTCATTAATGGGGCATTAACGTTAAGCAAAAGAAACGGGTTAATGCCCCACTCTACAACAATTTCCAGTATTATTTCTACACTGTAAGATAAAAACTTTGACCTAATCAAAGAAGACATTCTGATTTACAAATGCAATGGATATGCAATAACCAACGATATATAGACCAACAATTTTCTAAGATCTTTGTATTTGTCCTATATATATATATATATATGTATATAAAGAGGCAGTTCTAGTATCTCGTCTTTTGGCTACATAATCAATAAAAGGCGATGTCTGTACTGGTCAGTAATTCACTTTAATCCCTTTAATCCATACTTAATAAGTCAAGTTTACTTATCTTTATTTTTTAAGGATTAAATGTTCGAATGAAAATAATCGAAATTTTAAATAGCTTTGGATGCAATTTTGATGAAGACAATCCTGTCATTGTAACGGACAGGGGATCAAATATGATTGCAGCCTTTCGCGAAAAGAACAACATTCATTGATTTAACCATTTACATCACAACTTCATTGAGAAAGCGGTTAAAACAGTGCCGGAATTGACAGAAATTGCTTCAAAATGCAGTAAATTGGTAAAATATTTTAAGAAATTCGGCTGAAATGCTAGCTTTGGACTATCTTTGAAAAGCCACTGCCCAACACGTTGAGACACAATTTTCTATTTGCTAAAATCCGTAGAAGCAAATTGGATCGATATAACAAATATGTTAAAGGAAAAAAAATAAACAACATGAAAAGAGAATATAAACGTGAATCACCCCGGTTCCGTCGTTAAACTTTTATCAGTTTTTGAAGAAATTTCAAATAAATTTAAGGTGTACCTATCCTACAATACATTTGGCGTTTCCTTTCGTACATAACTAAAAATTTGAAAATTTTAAATAACAAAAACAAATTGTATGAACAAAAACTTGCCGTTATTACCATACCCCAGCCTATGTATATAAAAATTGTGGCATATGTAGCGAATTTTTATATGTTTTTTGTGTTTATAACACTACAAGTTTTTGGTATTATTTGAAATATTTTTAACACAATTGGAAAACCATGACTACTTGGCAGTTCATTTTAAATTAAACACAAAAATAAAACAATCTGTGCAGGTTTCGACTTTGAAGTGTTCTGAACACAAAAGAAGAAGTAAGTGCACATTTTTAACCATTTCTAAAAAAAGGAATCAAAAGTTGTAATTTCTCTAGTGGAAGACCAAAGTGAAAAACAAAGATGGTCTGACGACGAAATTAAGGCGATATTGGCATATGTCCAGTCGCACAGAGTGTTTGAGGTAACCAAAGTAAACTTTGGAATATGGATCAGCTATGGAAAAATTTAATTTCAATTCGTCACTTTAACCTGAAAAAACATACATTCACCATGTTTGTTTTTTTATGATCAAAGATTTATAAAAACGCGTAAGGTAAACGTCCCAGTCATGGATCAGCTAAGGAAAAATTTAATTTCAATTCGTCACTTTAACCTGAAAAAACATACATTCACCATGTTTGTTTTTTATACTCTTGCAAGAGTATATTAACTTTGTCGTGAAGTTTGCAACGCAGAGAAGGAGACATCTCCGACTATATAAAGTATATATATTATTGATCAGCACGACGAGACGAGTTCAAATAGCTATGTCCGTCTGTCCGTCTGTCTGTCTATCCGTCTGTCCGTCTGTCTGTTTCAATGCGAACTCCTCCCAGAGTTTTGAAGTTAGCAAAAAAATTTAAACGCAGAAAATTTTCTTTTCCTTGCAGGCAGTTTATATGTAGAAACCAGCTTGATCGGAATACTATAGCATATAGCTGCCATAGGAACGATCGGTCAAAAATGAGGTTTTTGCTCAATAAACTCTTTGATTTTAAAGCTATCGCCTCGATTTTTTGCACAAGAACATCTTGGACGTAAATTAAAACACACTGCAAAATTGGTGAAGATCGGATAAATATAGCATATAGCTCCCATAGGAACAATCGGTCAAAAATTCGGTTTTTGTTAGAAAAACTTTTTTGTTTTCAACTATAAACAAATGAAACCTTGCAGTTACGCGTTTTTTAGAATCCTTGACCATATTACAAAGTTTCATAAGAATCGGACATAAGGGCGTGGCACTGCCCATATAGAGAAAAACTTAAAAATATGATTTATCTATTAGCAGACGGGATAGAAAATCGTAAAATGAAGTGTAGAATGATTGCATTGTACTCTTAAAAACAAGTTAGAAAATGGGCGGGGCTATGCCCCTTTATCTTTATAAACTTATAAGATTCTTATTAGAAAAACTATAAAACGGATTTTCCAAAAGCTTGCAAGAGTATATAAGTTTCAGCAAAGCTGAAAATAGCTCCCTTACTGGTTTAATTGGACATTTAGTCTTTTGAGAACAAGATACACATTCCACTATATTATTTATTATCCGTTTAATAAACAAATTTCGATTATTAATAATTCATTACTCTTTGCCCCAGTGATTGATCACTTGTCCCAGTAATGAATCGTCTTGTCCTAGTAATGGATCAGGTTGACAAAGTAACGTTATTATTGCTTGATTATCAATTTAAGTTGATATTTAATGATTCAATATTAAAAAGTGCGGTATGAAGACGATAGTCACTGAAAAACTTTATGAAAAACAATTATCGAAGTGTTTTTTCTTCTATTAATTTAAATTTTAACAAAATGACACCATGTCTCAGTGTGACACATATGTGTCAAAAAGATCCCGTTAGTGAAAGAATAATTGCAAAGTTTTATCTCTTTATATTTAAGGACAAAAAAGTTTTTCTAACTAAAACCGAACTTTTGACCGATTGTTCCTATCGGAGCTATATGCTAAATTTATCCGATCTTCACCAATTTTGCAGTGTGCCTTAATTTACGTCCAAGATGTTCTTGTGCAAAAAATTGAGGCGATAGCTTAAAAATCAAAGAGTTTATTGAGCAAAAACCTCATTTTTGACCGATCGTTCCTATGGCAGCTATATGCTATAGTATTCCGATCATACAACCTGCGTGCAAGGAAAAGAATATTTTCTGCATTTAAATTTTTTTGATATCTTTAAAACTCTAGCAGGAGTTCGCATCGCAACAGGCAGACAGACAGACAGACGGACATGGCTATATGAACTCGTCTCGTCGAGCTGATCAAGAATATATATACTTTATATAGTCGGAAATGTCTCCTTCTCTGCGTTGCAAACTTCATGACAAAGTTAATATACTCTTGCAAGAGTGTAAAAACAGCTGTTCAATACCTAAGCAACTTTTCGTTTTCAAAGACATTTCTGGTTCAAACCATCAAAATAACTATTCAATTCCCTTGATTTTTTATAAAAAAAAATATATATAAGCCCAGAGAATATAATTTCGCTCAGTTGTCGTGGTAATTACGGTCTGATATCGACTTAAAGATGGGTCGCAGTAAGAGCTGAAAGCGGAGCTGATTGCTGAGCTGAAAACTGAGCTGAAATTTTCCATACAAAAGCAAGCTGATTTTTCTGATCAGCACACACAGAGCTGAAAAATCATCCTGCTCTTAGTAGTAGTTTTAAGTAGTCCCACTAAATTCCTGAAAGTTTCATTGAGATCGGGCAACTGGAACTGGTACCTGCCATACAAAATGAAGAAGAGGAAGAGAAGCAATATTCCAGTCGTTGTATGGAACACTTTTTTGTTTCTTAACCAATTGACTTGAAACTTTACAGTTATGTTCTTGGGGAGGCATTAAAACTATTTTGACAAAAATGGGCATGGTTACGCCCACTTTTACCAAAAATCAATAATTTGCATATCTCCGGTACCCAGTGAGCAAAAACAATGAAAATTTTTATATAGGCTAATCAAAAAAATGGGCGTGGCTCAAGAAATAAGCGTGAAGAGTATATAAGCTTCAGCCTTGCTGAAGTTAGCGTCCTTACTGGTTTAAATTCTAATAATACGTTGTTATGAACACTTTTAAGATTGGATTTTGAAAGAAAATATATTAATTGGTCAGTTAGAAAGTGGAAAACTGTTTTATTCAGTGACAAAAGCAAGTTTAACCTTAATCCACGCTTCTGTAGAAGTACCCTAAAGCATGGGAGAGGGAGCGTAATGATATGGACATGTTTTTCTGGCGGTGGTATTGGTCCTTTCCTTTAGAAGGCATAATGGATCGTTATTTATTCAAATCAATTCTCAAAGAAGTAATGCTGCCACATGCAGAATGGAATATGCCACTATCTTAGGTATTCCAACATGACAACGACCCAAAGCATACGCCAAAATTTGTTAAGGAATAGCTACAAAATAATAGGATTGAGGTTCTTGATTGGCCGGCACAGTCACCAGACTTGAATCCTAACGAAAATTTATTCGGCATATTAAAAAAACACATAGGGACGCAACGGTCCAAAAATAAGACGGATTTGTTGAAGGAGTTAAAATTTCAATGGAATAACATTCCAACAAGTGTAATTACAAAATTGATTGAGTCAATGCCTCGTAGATATGCTGCAGTCATAAGAAATAAAGGGTATTACACAAAATATTAAATATTTATTTCTTATGACTGCAGCATATCTACGTTGTGTTTGTGCAAAAGCCAAATGTATGTAACGCAGTAAAGGAGGGGAGGGGGACCCCATAAAGTATATATATTCTTGATCGGGACGACAAGAGAAATTGATTAAGCCATGTCCGTCCGTCCGTCCTCACCAATGGTTCTCGGAAACTATAAGAGCTAGAGACTTGAAATTTGGTGGGTAGGTTCGTGATGCTCGGCAGCAGATCAAGTTTGAATGATTTTGTGCCACGCCCATTCCTTCCCGCCCATCCAGGACCGCCCACTTTTTGAAAACGCTATAACTCGAACATCCAAAGAGTTAGAAACATGAAAATCGGTATGTAGACTCAGTATGAGTAACTGTACAAAACTGCATACCACAATTTTTCCCCCACCTCTTTATTACCCATCCGCCAGTATTTTTCTTAAAAAAGCTATATCTCCAAAACTAACAAAGGTATGAACCTGAAATTTTTTATACAAGGTCAGTGATAATACATCTTAAAAACTGCATTCCACAAATTTCACATATCAATATATGTATACATATAAATTTTTTAAGGGCGGTATACAACTTTCTATCTGAGAGTAAGTGAAGTTGCTTAGGTTTTGCACAGTACTGTAAGTGTGAAGACGGAGAGTCGACAGGAAAGATAAACAATTATATGCCATGACACAATTGACAATGTGGAAGAAGAAGAAGAACTGCCCAATCAACAGGCAAATCAAGAGACACCAGAAGAGTCAATAATTTAAAAAAAAAATTTAAAAAAGTTGATCAATTAAAAGAAATTGAAATCAGTAAGGGCGGTGTAGTCGATTATTCTCGACTATATAATACCCTGTACACATGATAAGCGGTGCCGCAGCCTCAATCTACAAAAAATAGCGATCTGACGTCGCCTATTCAAATAGTGTTCAAAATATCAAGAGAATCGATCAAAAACGAAAAATTTTAGTTTGTAGGCCTCTGAGGGAAAGCGATCAAAGAGAGAGAAAATTGTGGTATGCACTTTTTAAGATGTTTATTCACAGAGCTTTTGTGCAAATTTTCAGGGTCGTACCTTTGTTAATTTTGGAGATATAGCAATTTAAAGAAAATAACTGGGTGAGGGGAAATGAAAAGAAGGGGGGGGGGGGGGGATTTTGTGGTATGCAGTTTTGTAGGGCTATACATACTGAGTCTACATACCGACTTTAATGTTTCTATCTCTTTGGATGTTTGAATTATAGCGATTTAAAAATGTGGGTGGGTCTGGATGGGCGGGAAGGAGTGGGCGTGGCAAAAAATAAAATAAACTTGATCTGCTGCCGAGCATCACGAGTCTACCCTCTAAATTTAAAGTCTCTAGCTCTTATAGTATCCGAGAACCGTTGGTGAGGACAGACGGACGGACATGGCTCAATCAATTTCTCTTGTCGTCCCGATCAAGAATATATATACTTTTTGGGGTCCCCCTCCCCTCCTTCTGTGCGTTACATACATTTCGTTCAAACAAACCCAATATACCTTGATACACTATGTGTACAGGGGATAAAAATGAGAAAACAGGAACGGCAAGTGGAAATGGTACTGATAAAGGAACAGTTTGAAAAGAAAATGCAGATGGAAGAGCAGCGCCTTGTGTTGGAGAGGGAGAAGATAAATTGTGAAAAAGAGGTTGAGGAAGGTAAACTGAAAATTGAAGAAAAACGTATGGAATTGGAAATGGCAAACGAAACAAATGATTTTGAATTGAAAAAGCTGAAATTGAGAAGAATGAGAGAATAGCGAAATATGAATTAGATTTAAAATATAAAAATAAATAAATATTAGTTACACATATAATTATAAAGCGTAATTCTTTTTTGTTCACAAGTTAAATGTTCTGAGAGATTTGTTGTAGTGTTTTCTTCTTCATAATTGGTTTTTTGTTTAACATTTACAAGATTTATAACATCTTGTTGAATTAAAATGTTGTGCAAAATACAGCAAACAATAACCCATTTTGAAAAATACTCAAGACTTCTTCTGACATTTATACGCAAACGCATTTCTTTAAGACTCGCGAACTTTTCTTTCAAAATGCCAAAGCAGTTTTCTACTCTGACTCTGTAATGACTATGGATCATATTTATTCTGATTTGATTCCTCGGATCCATACCAATTCCATTGCTTCTATATGGAGTTATAAAAAAAGTTGATAATGGGTAAGCCGAATCCCCAGCAATCCATTCTTCACCCGTAAAATATTCCTGCCAATCCCTATGAATCTTGCACTCATTAAATATTCTGGCATCGTGGAAGCTTCCTGGGTTTCCGACGACAATATTTCTTATACGCAGCTCATAATCACATACAACTTGCATTTTTATGTACATTCGCTTACGTGAGAAAAAAACTTCATGATTACCTTGCGATTTTTCTACAATCTTTATTTCACTCCCGTCGCATTGTATTGGATACAATCTCTTTACGCTCTGTTGCACTCGGCCAGTAAATGTACTTTGATCTTTTCTTCAAAATTGCTCCAAACCCCCATCGGCAATCCCAAACGCGTAGCAATTTTCTTTACTGAACCACTTTCTCCACTCGATCCCAAACGATACAACACCAACGCTAGCTGCAATTCTATAGGCATTTGAACACCAAAAATTGATAATTTGAAATTGGTGTCATTCCAAATAATATTCATCAACACCCCGAATTACATCGTAGTCGCTCGAAGCATCTGTAAGAACCGTCCCTCATCGAAGCAACCAAGAATGTTGCTCCTCCAGTCTAGTGACTTGGGCACAAGAAAACTGGCTCCACGACGGCAATGCATTATTATGCTCAAATCATCGTACAAATCGTCTAATCTTGATATTTTGCTATTGGTATTACTATCATCTTTAGATGTCTATTAGTGTTTTGCTAATTATTTACAATAAAAGTTAAATATTTACCATCCGTGTATTCACATATAATTTGATTGATTTTATATCCAATCAATTTTCTTTAGTGGCTTTCTCTCGGCATTTTGTTATTGTGACATATGTATACTGTATATTCAAAGCCCTTAGCTCAAATATCTGAGTTGCAACAGTTCTTTGGTCAGAAGGGCGTTCACTAGCTTTCGTTTGCCAGACCTGCTATCTGCTACAGATGCGAGATCTACTGAATACACTTATTGTCTTGCTGATACAGACGATATACAAATCGTCGCTCAACTAAAATCAGTGTTATATGAACAAATTTCGTCAACAATTATTGAAAATTTAAAAAAATTCGACAAAATTGCATTATTAACTACTGCAGTTTTCGGACTATGAGAAAACATTGATAATAGAAAATTGCAAAGAGATAATGACACGTTTTATAAACAATAATTTAAACACACCCATTGAAAACATAGCAAACTTTGAAGACGATGCGTTTGCCGACTTCATTGAAAGCCATTCTAACGGAAGCATCAAAGACAAAATAGAGCAAGAAATTCAAAGTTATGCAAATGTCAATGATCTATACGCAGAGTAATTTGATTGTCTTGCATGGTGGAGCTGTCACAACAATGCTTTTCCACTCTTACATATGTATATAAAACAAGTTGTACAATTCTTTGTATTCCAGCAACTAATACGGCTTCTGAAAGAGCCTTTTCAAATGCACGCAACTTAATTACAGAAAAGCGATGCAATATTGCTACTAATCCTGATAATATAAATAAAATAATGTTTATACCCTATACCTTATAGTACAAGGGTATATTAGTTTTATCATCATCGACAATGTATGTAGCACCCAGAAGGAGACATCTCCGACTATACAATATATATATATTCTTGATCAGCTCGATGAGACGAGTTGATATAGCCATGGCCGTCTGTCCGTCTGTCTGTCTGTCCGTCTGTATGAACGCCTAGATCTCGGAAACTATAAGAGATAGAACCAAAAGCTCTTCGCACTTCGATTCTGTCATTTCTTAAGCAGATCAAGTTTATTTTGTTTTTCCCCTTTTTGACTTATTTTAGGGGTGAGGGGCAAATGACTGGAGCAACCTCGGGAAAAAAAATTTACAAAAGTCGTATTATCTCGGTTGGCTTTTGTGATAGGATCACCAAATTTTGAATGTATATAGCTGAAACAAGTCCCAAAAAGATACAACAAAAAAATGGGCGTAGCCACGCCCCCATATAATACAAATTTAAAACGCTTATATCTCAAGAACCATAAAACCTACAAGAATGAAATTTTGCATGTATGCTATTGGGATTGAACATAACATAATTCAATTACAAAATGGACGTTGCCACGCCCCTATATAGAAAAACGTTGTATCTCTGGAACCAATTGGTCTAAAAGTGTAAAAAAAGGTGTGTGTGATATTAAATGGAAATTAAATATATTTTGATGAAAAAGTGGGCGGGGACACGCCTTCAAACAGTCGTTACTAATTGAAGGTACAGGCTATGTCGAAGTCGATTACTGTCGACTCCAATCCTTACTGGTTTTACATTGTAATATGTAAGCATAAAACAATTGCATTTTTTTATTACAATTCATAACAACTAGAGAAGGAGACAAAAAAGGGTGTGGTCAGCATTTTAGCAGATTCAACCTATAGGCGTTTTTAAATGTTGGTTGCAGTATGTGGATAAGAAACTTAAAAGTTTCTTGCTCTAGTAGTTTCCGAGAATCATTGGTGAATACGTCTCATAATTAAATTATACTGTCCTTTAATCATTCCGGTATTTACGTCTTGAATGAAATCTTACTGCCATTCTTTTAGGTATTACATACTTTGTTTTGATCTAAATAGACTTAACATACCCACATTCATTTCACCTGCAGGGAACAACATGAAATAATGAAAAACTATGTTGGCTTCTTTCCTAGAAATTCGAATTTTGAGTACAATTCAATTTGATTAAATTAAATTTGAATGAATGAATGGTAGTTCAACTTTGGTACTATGGTTTTCATACATTTTGTTTGGAATTTGGTATTGTTTTGAATGATAATCATAATCTGAGTCAAAGGCCCAGTTTCACAGTCAAAGTTAACCCTGGGTTAACTCCGAGTAACAATTTTTATACCCTGTACACATGTTTGTTTGAGCGAAATGTATGTAACGCACAGAAGGAGGGGAGGGGGACCCCATAAAGTATATATATTCTTGATCAGGACGACAAGAGAAATTGATTGAGCCATGACCGTCCGTCTGTCCGTCCGTCCGTCTTCATCAACGGTTCTCGGAAACTATAAGACATTAAATTTAGAGGGTAGACTCGTGATGCTCGGCAGCAGATCAAGTTTATTTTTTTTTTTTTTTGCCACGCCTACTCCTTCCCGCCCATCCAGCCTCACCCACTTTTTTAAATCGCTATAACTCAAACATCTGAAGAGATAGAAACGTGAAAGTATACAAAATTTCAAGTCCATCGGTAAATATTTGCACGAATTATGTTTTCGGCCATCAAAAAATAAGCGCCTTGGGACATATGCTGCGCAGCCGCCATTTTTTAATATTTTTTATTGGAAAAATTACATTTTGTTCTTTTTTAGTATGGCTATAAAACCTAATTTACAGATTTTCAATTGATACTTTTATTCAGCCAAAACAAATTCTTGAAAATATACCAATTTATTTGTGTGCTACTGTGATGTCCCCCCTTAATTAAGTATAGAGATATTTTTGCCGTAAAATGAGCCAAAATGGAGATATAGGAAAAAAGTGATTTTGGACGCGATTTTTTCAAAATGGCGGCTCGAGCGGCGGTGATAGAAGGTCGCAAAGTGAAAATTCGGAAAGACCAGCCCAAAATCGATATCAACGCCAATTTTTTTTATAAAACGTTATGATCCGTTACAGGACTTTCTTTGGTTAAATAAAAAAACGTCGAATCTCAAAATCTCCGAAGTTGGCAGCACTTTTCGTTTATGTTTCACTGGCACGCCCACGTTTATATTGAACGTAACTTTTATTTTTCTCTCCCAAGCTGGTAACCCTCACTGTTTATATTATACTGGGAATCCCTCGACCATACTGTATGTCATTTTAGCCCTTTATAAAACTACTTTGGCATATGGTAGGTTTGAATAAACAAAAAAAGGACGTATTTCGCAAAAAATCAATTTTTTTTTTTATTGCTTATTAATTTGCAATTTTAGAGTTTGTAACATAACTTTAAAAATGAGTTAAATTATAAGAAAATGTGCTGTATGTTTAATGAAAGTATCTAAAACAATGATTTTGATTTATTTACTAATGGGGTAAAAGGTAACATTTTATAGATGTTTACTATATTTTTATAAAATTCCAAACTCAACTTCTTCTTCTACTCAATCTATTTTTGAAGTAAAACTTCTTATTCGACTTCCAAAGCGTTAAACGTTAAATATTTAACGCTATTTTTGTAATGTGACAATTAAAAGATCAATATTGACATTCAAAAAATAACCAAATCGGTGGCTTAGTGGTAGCTGACTAAGCTGGTAATCCAGATGTTTCGAGTTCGACTCCCGATCGATGCAAAAAGACTTTTCTGGTTTTTATAATTTTTTTTGTCAATTATAGAATGACAATCAAAACTTCGATATTGTTTAAGAAAAATTATCAAGTCAATGGTGCAGTGGTAAAGTAGACGGCCGGCAATCGGAAGGTCCTGGGATCGATGACCGGTCGAGACAATAATTATTTTTATATTTTAATTTATGATTTTGATAATATTTTTATTATTTTGTATATTTTTAATTATTTTTAAGAATATTTTAATAGTTTCTGATCTATAATTTTTTAAAATAAGAATTCTAAATTGACTATGAGGATATTTCAAATTGAACACTATTTTGAAGTAAAACTTCTTATCCGATTTCCAAAACGTTAAACGTTAAATATTTCACGCTATATTTATGTTAGGACAATCAAAACTTTAATATTGTCAAAAAAATTTAAACGCGGCTATAGTCCAGTTGAAGAATACATGACCGGCAATCCGAAAGTCAGAGGTTCAAATCCCAGTCAAGGCAAAACTTTTTTCAAGTAAAACTTCTTCTTCGACTTCCAAAACGTATATATTATCATGAAATAAACAACCAACAAGGATCAGTGGTAGTTGACTAAGCTGCTAATCGAGATGTTACAGGTTCGACTCCCGGTCGAAGCAGAAAAATCATTTTTAGTTTTTTTTATAATTTCTTTTTAGTATTCAACTCTTTTATTATATTGTGACAGTCAAAACTGCGATATTGTCCCAAACAATTATCAAGTCAATGGTCCAGTGGTAAAGTACAAGGCCGGTAATCGAGAGGTCCGGGGTTGGATGCTTGGTCGAGGCAATAATTTTTTTTTATATTATTTTTTGATTTTTATATCATTTTTTTAATTTTGTGTGTTTTTAATTATTTTGAAGAACATTTTAATCGTTTCTGATTTTGAACGAAAGATCAAAATGAGTGACATTGGTCTTATAGAAAACGCTGCAGATCGAAACAACCTCCGCTTTTATTTTTAAAGTAGGAGTTTTACTTCATCCGCGCGGAGGGACTCCACGCACCAGTTTTTTTTCAGTGTACGAAGTTCAAACCCTCTAAAATCAACCAATTGCCCTATCTATGAATTGTGTTTGATGCAATAAGTTCGGTGTGCTATGCTACAAGACAGTGACACTAATTTGAATGAACTGACACGTTTAGTATAAAAATTAGCGTGATTTTTGAGGTTTGTAACAGATATGTTACACGAGGCTATAAAGGGTTAGTCTGTTTTTTGTTGTCGGTAACCGTTACTGTTTTTGTTTTACGCACATTACTCGTGATATAATAAATTATTTAATAAAATATTTACTTGTAACAAATACAATGTCTTCAAAAGAAGGACACTTATATAATCAGCTCTTCTTGGCCTATAAGGGCTCTCATACAGAATTTTCAGCTCAAGTGTGTCAAAAAAATGCTAATGACATTTGGAAACGAGCGAAGGAAAAACTAAAAAATAAAGAAAAGTTTTTTCAACATATAAATGAAGCTATACTCGGGTTCAAGGTTAAGGCAACGAAGAAGAAAGCTGCAATGCCGAATTATTTTACACAGGTGAGTTTAAAAAGATCGAATTATATTACATTGATATATACAATATATAAAACAAATGTAAATTTTTCATAAAAGAACTTGTAATAAGTGTTACATATTTTTAGGTACCATTGAAAACATCAATCACGCCAGCAACACAAAAAATTATTAATACCAGCAACATAGCAAAGGGTTGTTTTTATCAAAACAAATATATGTATGCAGGACTTCTTCAAGGATTCATTTAAGACGTACCCACAACATAGCTTCCTGTGTTATCAAAAATTTTAGGCGCTCATTTTTTTCATGAATCATTTTATGTAATGCCTTGCTTGATTGTTTATTCGATTACGTATCATCGTTTTAGTGCAATTTAGATGGATTGCAATATCCTGACATGTCATATTAATACCTCAAAGATTAACAATCGACAATCAAAAATCATTACAAACTCACACAAAGTATTGCATAAAGAATAGTAAAAAACTTTAGAGATTTTAATGTAAGTCGATTGAATTTCCAGTTAGTTATCTCGATCAAATCTTAGGATCAAGCAGAAAACCGTTAATAAATCCAATTTAACTTATGTTTTTGAGTCCAGCAAAATTTATTCTTTTATATTATGGTCTTACAAGTATTTAAAAAGTGTATTTCTTTGTGATCATTGGAAAAAATTAAGAAAAGCACATATAAAAAGTACTATTGTTTTTGAATAGTTGTCAACAGTTGTATATGTTCTGCGACATGCGGTATTGTCTCAATAATTCTTATTGATAATTTATTTTTATTTCGTTTATAGGTTTCGGATGCTGAAGCTTCATCCTCGTGTTCATTTGCTACGGAATCGACTGTCGCAGTATCGACTTTCGTCAAACGAAAGTTAAGCGATACCCATGATGATCGAACTGAAACTACTGATGAGGAGACTGTGGACAACTTGGACATTTCATCTACGGAACCACACACGACTTCGATAGATTCGGACATCATTGAAAATGTTACAAAAAAACCGTCTCAAGAAATTCTGATTAAGAAAATAAGACTTCTTCAGCAGAGAATAAATGTTCTTACTGAAGCAAGAGACACTGGTATAGCGAAAGATGATGTTCATGGAGAAATAAAAAAATTACGGAGAGAATTGAAGGAAGAAGAAAAATGTTTAAAGCAAAAATAGACAGTGCCAACCGTGCAAAAAGATTTCGAGCCAAAGAAAGACTTGAGAAAGCTGAGCGTCAAAAAAGCAATCCTGCTGCAGTGAAACCTCTATCTGGGAGAGGGCAGCCCTCCTTGGTTAACTCGCAACCTGCTCTCCTGGAGACAATAATTAACATTGCCATTCATGGCAGCGCTGCTGATGAACGCCGCCGAACTGAGATGATTAGGAGTTGTCTCACTCTGTCCGACCTGCATGAGAGGTTGTTGTTGATGGGATTTAAGATTTCTCGAAGTGGCACATATCTCCATTTACTTCCACGCGTTTCTAACACTTAAGAGGGAAGCAAAACCCCAGACCGAGATGCATAAAACGCACGAGGATGGGGAATTCTGCACTGCTACAATCAGATCCTTGGAATCTCTCGCGTCGCTTCTGGGACCGCATCAAGTATTTGTTCTCTCCCAAGACGATAAAGCCCGTGTACCAATAGGTCAAAAGTCAGAGCCTTCTTTTAATGCATATGGAATACAGAGTACTTTTACCTGACCATGATTGGGTCGTAGCAGAACGGCACAAACTTATTCCTTCTGTATACGCCGGCATCAATGTGGATCCTGATGGTTTCGGTAATATAGAAGCTGTTGGCTACAGCGGGCCAACACATATATCCATAAGGAGTGGAAAACACGCATCCTCCACAGCAAACACCCATGCGTATGATTTCGAATGACTCTTATCAGTACCTGCATTTAAGCCTTTAATGATGACAGAATTGAACACCGTGAAGCCAGTAATCATCGTTTTTGTAGATGGTGGGACGAAAACCCTCGTTATCGAAAAGTGAAGAACTTTGCCATCCAACATTTAAAAAAATACAACTTGGACGCGTTGTTCATAGCAACTAACGCTCCTGGGCTGAGTGCATACAATAGAGTTGAGCGACGCATGGCCCCCCTTAGCAAACGACTGTCAGGTGTAATCCTGTCTCATGAACACTTTGGTTCTCATCTCGACAACAAAGAATTTACAATTAACGATGATTTGGAAAAACGCAATTTCCAACACGCTGGGGAGACACTTGCTACAATTTGGAGAGAAATGAAATTTGATAATTACGATGTTTCGGCGGAATATAAAAAGCCCGAAGACTACTTGCAGGATCCAGTAGAAGAGAATTTGGCTTGGTATAGCGCCCACGTCCGTGAATCGCAATATTTATTGCAAGTGATTAAATGCACGTTAAAATCTGTTTTACCTAAAACTTTCCTGCCACCACCCTGCCCAATCCTTCAAACTCCAAGCAAACTCGCAGTACCTAGTCTACTAGACAAAGGATCATGCAAGTTTTCACCATTGCTTGTGAGGTTGTCCGTTGATTTATCACCTTCTTTTGAAGAGTTTAAGCAAATGCCTTATGATTTCTTTTGTCCATCAGTACAATCCGACGTTAAGAACAGAACTTGTTCAACGTGTGGAATCTATTTCACATCCCAAAAAAGTGTACAAATGCACAAATGCAAATGCAGAAGGGCAAATGAGTTTCTTTGCATTGTGCGCCACTGTGAAATATTCTGTTAAGAATCATGTTACATTTTGGATTAAAATGAGTTATTTAGTAAGGTTTGTAATTTTAGAAAATTACGTTACGTAATACTTGAACGGACCCACAGGCTCTGTAGATAAACCATATATACAACTCCTAACAACATACGCTACTTAATCTCTGAAGAAGGATCGAACTCAAACCGTGATGCGGACAGTAACTGTGCATGAGAGAAGCTTAAAACGCGAAAAGAGTTCATTTTCCACTCTATGTATGATTACTCTATGTCTATGCTTTGATTGGAATTGAAAGTTTAATAAAATGAAAAAAAAATTGTCTTATGTTATGTTGAGCTATATCTAACATATGGCATTCGATACTCAAAATTGATCGTCAAATTTAATGTACGTCTGGCGCGTTTGTTGTAAGGCTTAATATAATGTATGAGTTTGAAAAATAAATAGTAAATAATATAATATTTATTTATTTTGTGGTTATATGTGATCTAGGAGTACAAATTTAAACTAAAATTCTCTTATTAGTTCAGTCATTTGGTCGTAAAAAAAGGGGTTACCTGGAAAGTTTTACGGGAGTTGCATCTAAATGGATTTTGCCCTTACAGAATTTTCACTTTGCGACCTTATATTACCGCCGCACAGAGGGGCCTTAGATACATTCAGCTTGCAAAAATCAAAAATTTCATGATCGCTTTCGATAAAACAAATATATGTGTCTGATAGAGAATTTTCCAGAGATTAAGGAAATATTAACCTTGAAGAAATCGGATTTATAGTTTGGGAGATATACGCACTCAAAGTTGACCTTTTTTTCAACTTTCAATAAAATGCTCAATTTTTTTAAATTCGGCACCTTTGAGTTGGAATAGCAACGCAATTATAACAGGAATCATTATCGAATTGATTTATATTTTTAGGTAGCCATATTATAGTGTTATATTATAAATATCAAGTCATTTGCATGTGTAGTTTTCGAGATGGAGCTGTTTTTCGAACTATCTATTTTTAAGGTGTTTTTTAACTTTGGTGGACAAAAAAAAAAAATGCTAAAATATGCTACCCGCCAAATTTTGACTATCTCTTTATTACATATTCCTTTACCTATCTGTAAAATATTATGTTCCCCTCGCTTCCCTTTTGGCCGTTATAACGCAAAAACGATCGCAACCTCGCACAAAAATCAGCGAAAAAGAAAGGTATAAGAAGAAGAATGCATAGTAGGTAGATTCGCTGTGACAGCTTTTAAATGTTAATTAAGTGCACAAATGTTGTCATAGGAAGCAACCTGTTGTATTTTGCAATGCAGGGGGTGTGTAAAATTGATCGTAGGCGGTGTAAGGGGAGTAAAATGTCTTTATTGCCTACATTTTATATGGCAGGTGCCAGTTCCAGTGGTTCGATTCTCAATGATACTTATAGGCAATTGGGTTGAGTACGTAAGAAGTCTACCTTTTAAATTTCAGCCCTCTATGTTGAAAATCAAAAAAGTTTTCCATACAACGACTTAAATCTGCTTCTCTTCCTCTTCTTCATTTCGTATGGCAGGTACCTGTTCCAGTTGCCCTATCTCAATAAAACTTTCAGGCATTGTGTTGGATTATGTGAAGTACTATGTTTGAAGTTTCAGCCCTCTATCTTCAAAAACAAAAAAGTTTTCTATACAACGAATCAAGTTTTGTTCATTTTTCTTCTTCTTTTCGTATGGGGGCTACCAGTTCAATAGTCCGATCATGCCGGATTCTGACATATGAGTTGATCGCATAGAAAAGAAAACTCTGTGCAAAATTTCAGGTCGATAACTTCAAAATTGTGGGAGATATTGTATAAATACTGAAAGACGGACAGACGGACGGACGGACATGGCTACACCAACTCGTATTGTCATACTGATCAATAATATATATACTTTGTACAATCGCAAGTTTCTAAGTTGTATAAAATGATAAACTAGTGATTTTCTGACGCTTATACTGCACCGGAAACAAATCTGACTTTGACAACCTACTATGCCGCTCCCAGATATCGTAGCGTATTGAACGATGGCTTGTTTTAAAGCTTAAGGAATTCACTTTTAAACAAAACTTATTTCATGCAATTATCTTTATTCGTTCAGAAGATATGATTTTTGCAATGCAAAAACTCAGAAGGCCCCACTGTGCGCCGCGCGAGCTATATTAGACATAATCTTCAAATTATGTTCTAACTTTTTTTTCGTAAGACTAATAGTTCAGGCGTACGAGCTCCGAAAAGTGTACAACTTTCTATGAGATTTGAATGGTAATCCTAATCTATGTAAAATTTGTATACCCTGTACACATAGTGAATCAGGGTATATTGGGTTTGTTTGAACGAAATGTACATACAGTGAACCAATAAAAAACTGGGGACACCCAATGAAATTTAGCATTTTTTGATATATCTTCGTAACGAAGTATAGTAATACAATAACCTGCATACCAAATGAAAGAGCTAAGTTTATAGAATAAAAAATTCTGTACCCTTTAAATCTTTTAATAATATGATGGATTATGAGCGAGAACAAAAATGTACTTATTTTTCATGCCCAAAAAAAAAGTGGGGACACTTTCAGTTTTTTGATATTATTGCAAACATTTTTACAAAATGTTTATTGTTAACGTTTTGTTTGTTAACCTGTAGCTTCGACAAGCCTTGGAGTCAAATGTTCATGGAGATTATAAGATTATTTGTGAGTTTTTAGTGATATTTGAACAAATGTCTTAAATTGATGTTTTTAAATCACATTTGCTATGAATGGATATTTTTCTCAATTCTGTTGCAATATGAGCCAACAAACGTTCAACAGCAATAATATCCAGGCATAGGGCAGCACTATTTCAACGTTATTTAGTAGCCACTCCTTAACAAACTTAGCAGAGTGCATAGTAGTGTTTTCGTTACCAAAAAAAAATTAATTGGAAGGTACAATTTTACAAATCCATTTGTGCTTAATGTTAGGTCTAATGTTATACTAACTGTCTATAATAAGAATAGAACACAGGGTGAAGGATTAAAAGTTAAAAAAACCTGTATTATTGTCGCTCAAGCAATTTTTGTATGGAAAAATCTCGTTTTTGAGCAAAAAATTTGTGTGTATGGCCTTTTGAACCTGATAAAGGCTTTTACTCGGCGTTTTATTTGATTATGGACAGTTAGTATAACATTAGACCTAACATTAAGCACAAATGGATTTGTAAAATTGTACCTTCCAATTAATTTTTTTTTGGTAACGAAAACACTACTATGCACTCTGCTAAGTTTGTTAAGGAGTGGCTACTAAATAACGTTGAAATAGTGCTGCCTATGCCTGGATATTATTGCTGTTGAACGTTTGTTGGCTCATATTGCAACAGAATTGAGAAAAATATCCATTCATAGCAAATGTGATTTAAAAACATCAATTAAGACATTTGTTCAAATATCACTAAAAAACTCACAAATAATCTTATAATCTCCATGAATCATTTGACTCAAGGCTTTGTCGAAGCTACAGGTTAACAACAAAACGTTAACAATAAACATTTTGTAAAAATGTTTGCAATAATATCAAAAAACTGAAAGTGTCCCACTTTTTTTTTGGGCATTGAAAAATTAAGTACATTTTTGTTCTCGCTCATAATCCATCATATTAATTAAAAGATTTAAAGGGTACAGAATTTTTTATTCTATAAACTTAGCTCTTTCATTTGGTATGCAGGTTATTGTATTACTATACTTCGTTACGAAGATATATCAAAAAATGCTAAATTTATCATTGGGTGTCCCAGTTTTTTTTTGGTTCACTGTATGTAACCACCCACTTTTTAAAACGCTATAACTTGAGCACCCAAAGAGATAGAAACACGAAAGTGTGTATATAGACTCCGTATTACTAGCTCTAGAAAACTGCATACCACAATTTTTCCCCTTCCCCTTCATTTCCCCTCCCCCAGTTGTTTTCTTAAAATTGCTCTATCTCCATAACTAACAAAGGTACGAACCTGAAATTTTGTATACAAGCTAAGTAAAATATATATATTTAAAACTGCATATCAAAATTACCCCTCATTAGCCTACCAAACTCAAATGTAAATTCCACTTTTTTTGACCAATTTACTTGATATTTTTAACAGAATTTGATCGAGCGATGTGAAATCGTCATCTTTTTGCAGAATTGGGGTGTGACACCGCCTACTGAGTGTGCAGGGTATTATATTCTCGAATATACTCGACTATACCGCCCTTACTGGTTTTAAAGATTTTTATACCCTGTACCTTATGGTACAAGGGTATATTAGTTTTGTGCACGTCGACAATGTATGTAACACCTTAAAGTAGACATTTCCGACTATACAAAGTATATATATTCTTGATCAGTATCGAAAGAGAAGTCGATTTAGCCATGTCCGTCTGTCCGTCTGTCCGTCCGTCCGTCTGTCTGTATGAACGCGTTCGATCTCGAAACTATAATAGATAGGACCAAAAGCTCTTCGCAGTTCGATCTGTGATTCATTACGCAGATCAAGTTATTTTGTTTTTCCCCTTTTTGACTTAGTTTAGGGGTGAGGGGCAAATAACTGAAGCTACCTCAGGAAAAAACATACAAAAGTCGTATTTTCTGCGTTGTCTTTTGTGATAGGAACACGAAAATTGGTGTGTATATAGCTGACTCAAACCTCAAGAGAAAAAATAAAAAAATGGGCGTGACCACGCCCATATATTGTAAAAATTTCAAACGCTCATATCTCATGAACCATACAACCTACAAGAATGAAACTTTGCATGTATGCTATTGGGATGGAGTATAGTAAGATTCAAATAAAATGGGCGTAACCACGCCCACATATAGCCAAAATAGAAAACCGTTATATCTCTGTAACAAATTGGTCTAGAAGCGCAAAAATTAGCATGTATGATATTGATGGAGAGGAAATCTGTTTCAATTAAAAAGTGGGCGGGGCAACACCCTACAACAGACGTTACTAATTGAAGGTACAGGGTATGTCGGAGTCGAGTACTGTCGACTCCAATCCTTACTGGTTTTATTTAGTGTTGAGATTTAAAGTTATTAAAACTTTTCCAAATACGAATGCAAATTTAAAAATCCAAGCCAACCGTATGAATCAAAAATTCCACGTTTTCTTATAAAGAAGGGCCTATAAGACTGTGAACGGGTTGGGAACGTTGTATTTTCAGGTACCAGTTCCAGTTGTCCGATCTCAATGAAACTTTGGAGGGACTACTTAAAACTACCATGTTTAAAATTCAGCCCTCTATCTTACAAAACTGAACAAAATTTGAATCGTGCATAAGAAAGTGCGTGAAAACTATATAAGCTACAGCCTTGCCGAAGATAGCGTCCTTACTAGTTTTGTCCGAAATTGCTTTAAAAAAATAGGAAAATATTTTCGGAAAAAAACGGGACGATAGCCATTAGTGTGTAGAAGAACTCTGCTAATTCGCAATCGCAATCGGTCGAATAGTTTTTTCTATAGGACTATGACCGTTTTAAAAAAGGCGTTTCGAGAAAAACGCGTAAAAAGTTTCAAAAGCAGTAGGCGGTTGCTTACGACGCGTCGGCGATTATAAGCTGTAACTACTTTTTTAATAAAAATTTCGATCTGAAATTTTCACAGCATTTTTTCAATAGGTTCTTCTATCGAAATATAAAAAAAAAAAATCGCGTATAACGCAATACACGTGTTTGAAGTGAAACTTTCTTTAAAGAAACAAAAATCCAGTAAGGACTCTATCTTCGGCCTTGCCATGCTCATTTTCTGGATCGAATCTCTTTTTATCTTAATATCCTATATACTTATTATACTCTTGTAAGAGTATATAAAGTATATATGTATTTTCTTGATCAGCACGATTTTTGCTGAGTTTTGAGCAATCACCTCACTTTTTTGCATAATAACATTTCGGACCCCAATAAAATCACACTGCAAAATTGGTGAAGTTCGGACAACTATATCATACAGCTGCCATAGGAACAATGGGTAAAAAATTCGGTTTTTGTTAGAAAACATTTTTTGTTCTTAAGTATAAACAGATGCAAGCAGTTACGCATTTTTATACATCTTTGACCATACTACAAAGTTTCATAACCATCGGACATAAAGCCGTGGCACCGCCCATATAGAGAAAAGCTTAAAAGTTCGATTTCTCTGTAAGCCGATGAGATAGAAGATCGCAAAATGAAGTGTAGAATGATTGCATTGTATTCTTAAAAAAAAAGCAAAAAATTGAAAATGGGTGGAATTACGACCCTTTACCGTTTTCAATATACATATATGATTCTTATTGGAAAAACAATAAGACGGAATAATTGAGAAAATGCTTGCAGAGGATATAAGTTTCAGCTGAAAATAGCTCCCTTTCTGGTTTACATTGTTTTAGCTCTTTGTGTCCTAAGATATGCAAATTATAATTTTTTGGTATAAGTGGGCGTTTCCATGCCCAATTTTTGATCAAAATAGTTTTACTGCATCTCTAAGACAATTAGTGCTAAGTTTCAAATCAATTGATTAAGAAACCAAAAGGTTTTCCATATAACGACGAAAATTTGCTTTTCTTCCTCTCATTAATGATTTATGGTTATAAAATTGGTAGATCTGTGCAACGTTTCAGGTCGATGATTTCAAAAAAATTGTTTTGCTACTTAATTCCATGTTATCCTGATACCAGCATTATACAATTCGAATTGTTTGCCTATATTCAGACAACAAAAGCCAATAATGATAATGATAAATTAGTTGATATTGATATGTTAAAATGCTGATAATACTTTTGATTGTAAAAAATTCAATTTTGGGTTTTTTAAAATTTTATTTACATTGGCATGTTAGTAAAAATATGATGAAAAATATAGAATTTTCATATAATTAGTTATAAAATGTTGAAAAACTCATTATTTTCATAAATTATAAAAATTGCTGAAATAATTGAATATAAAATGTCCGTCCGGACTCGCAAAATATGAAAATCAAAATCAAGACAAAAGTCCACGGCGCACAAGCAAATGAAACGTGGCAACATCTCAAAAGTAAACAAAAACGAAAAATTTAAACAATTTCCTGATGAGTGAATAAGATATACAGTCATTTTACTGTCTCTGTCTTTCAAGATTTTTCCGCTGAACTTACTTGCGCGATTCTAAAAACACAAAAGCTTAGCGTAAGAGGCCTTCGGTCTCTTGTTATATTTTAATACTCTCTGGTTGACGGTTATTTGCGAGCTCTGAAAAAAACACACTAAATTTTGCTTCAGCCCAAAAAACATAACGGTACTTTCTTATAAAAGCGAATTAAAACTTAGCTAATGGTATTTCTTAGAAGCTATGAATAAGCAATAAAATTGGCATTTAAATAAAATGTTTATATGACTTGTACATAATGGTTTTTTGCAAATACCTTGAAAATCAAAAGTTTCCTATAAATATGAAACGCTCTTTATTTGTTTGAAAACGACGTAAATTAGCTTTTCTGGCTCTCATCAATGATTTATGGTAATAAAACTGGGGGATCTGTGCAACATTTCAGGTGGATATCTTCAAAACTGTGGGAGGAGATCGTATATATACAGACAGACGGACATGGCTAAATCAACTCGTCTTGTCGTCCTGATCAATATTATATATACTTTATATAGTCTCAAGCAGAGCTCGCAAATAACAGTTGACCGTTTTTCGTTGTCCTAAAATAACTCTCATTTACGGACACTTTGAGCAATCGCTCAATAATGAACCGTTCACATCGTCTCTTCAATAAATCGGTCTGTGCTCAACCAAAAACCAATTTCGTGTTTTCTTTTTGCTCTGGTCATTCGCTGACCGTTTTGTGGCGAGCGAAGAAAATAAAAGTCTTTTGCATTTGTATGCGTGTCAGACGTCTACTTTGACTTGAGTCTTGCTTTGTACACAACAACAGCAAGGCACAACAACAACAATTAAAGTATTAAAGACCGTTTGCGATGAGCCTTTCATTTTTTTGCTCATCTGCTGACACTCATTGTGCGAGCACTCAACCGGATCGCTCACTATAAGTTGTTTTTGAAAGAACGAAACAATAATAGCTCAACTGAGAAGACTCGACCCAAAACTAAAACGAAGAAAAACGAAGGGTTCTGCTCAGAGCGAAAGCAAACGTGCATGTTTTTTTCGGTTATGTTAGTGCGTAGACCGCAAAGCGAAAAACGGTTGAGAGTTATTTGCGAGCTATGGTCTCAAGTGAATATTTCTACGTGTTACAAACTTCAGCACAAACATATAATACTATTCACTACGTGAAGAGTATAATTAGGTGTCTGAGAAATCTATTATAGATATTTTCACACCCTTGCAAAATCTCTGACAATTTTCTCAAAGATTTTATTAAATTCAGCCTTATAAATATTAAGTTGTTATCAATAATTATGTACCAAGAAATAAACTTTATGGTTTCCCCATTAATCTGCATTAAAACAATTCAATATTTTACATGTTTTCATTAATAAATCTGCGTTTAAAAAACCCTTCCTAAATCAATCAAATTTTTTGAGTTGGAAAACAATCATCCTGCTTGTTTCTATTTTCGACGATTGAGAAGAACATTCGAATAAAATTGTTTTTTTGTACCGAAAACTCTGATTTTAAAGATGGAAACTTGAAATTTGGAGAATTTGCGGCTCATATAACTTGTGAATTTTGAATTAATTTTTTTAGGCGCTGCCACGCCTTCCCAGCCGCGTATATAAAAGAACTGCATTTAATATAAAAAATGCATGTTAAATCGAAACATAATTTTATTTTCATAATTTTTTCTTTAAAGTTTAGATGTGATAATTTATTTTCCAGAAATAATTAATTAGCGGAGATCAGAATATTTGAAATTCCTCTATGAGTTTATGAGTCGAATTTTCTTGTGAAAGTTCGAAAACCAGTTTTATTTTCTAACGTGTAGTTCCTTCGTTATAAGATAGAGGTGGCCGTCCACCTTTACTGACACTTTTATCTATTATTGAATAAAATTTTATATCTGAAGCGAGCCAGCTAATATTTTGATATTTCTTCAACACTCTTTTGACTTGCACAATAAAATTCTTTATTTTCATTTTAATGTTTATCTGGATAAGAATTTTGAGTTATTTCTGCGCAAACCCAATCAAAACTAGCATTTATGTTGCGACGCTTTTCCAACCAAATTTCCAGCAAATCGCCACGACGAATATCAACCTTGCCCACATCTATTGAAATATTTCGAAGATCCGCAAAAATCCGCATATATTTTAAAATCTTCATGAATATTATTTTTTTAAATCCAACTGTATCTTGCTATATATGCTCCAAGAATCACAACTATAATGAGGTTAGATTCGACCAAATTATTGTTTATTAATAACATTGATAACATAAAGAAACAAAAGCACATATAATTGAGCACTTACAGTTGTGTTCATAAAAATAGTAGTGCAGCGGCTCATTACATTTAAAACGCTATTCTGACATATTCTTATTTTTTAATTTAACACGTGTCAATACGTTTCGTTAATCTGAATATAAGAAACATAAAAACGTAAAGTTTCCTTTTTTTTTTACTTTGTATTGTATTGTTTTGGGCGCATTTTGACTGATGCCTCAAAAATCTGCTGTTCTTATGTGATTTTAAAAACCTAATATAAAAATACAAAATAAATACAAAATATTTTCTTTTTTATGGTTTTATTTTATTCAAGTTGTTTTTAAACATTTCATACATAAAAAATAGTAAGTTTTTATAAAAACTGATTAAGCATAGGAATAACATTTATATGTCCATGTTTTCGAATTTTGTATTGACCGATGGCGTCATGCTTAGGGTTGGCATTTCTCTAAGCATGACAGCCTCAGGCAAAAGCACAGGCACAGACTGTCGCTGCTGATGTGGCTGCGGCTGATGTGGCTGCGGCTGATGTCGCTGCTGCTGATGTTGCTGCTGCTGATGTTGCTGCTGCTGAAACTACTGGACCGATCTTGTTGAAATTTTACTAAGATATTCTTAGGAATCCCATCTATCATGTACTAAAGGAGTTTTTTTGATTGAGGGCACCCTTCGAAAGTTATACACTTTTAAACCTCAATAAATCAAGAAAAAAAAGTTTAATCTTTAAATAGCTGTAAACTTTACAAAAAAAAAACTTTTAACTTTTTTTTATCTCGGTCAACAATTGTCGGAATAGTACAAACGGACCGTCATTTCATGCAGGAAATAACTACAAAAAGAGTAGCATAGGGGAAAAAATTAAAATTTTTTTTTTGTAAAGTTTACAGCTATTTAAAGATTAAACTTTTTTTTCTTGATTTATTGAGGTTTAAAAGTGTATAACTTTCGAAGGGTGCCCTCAATCAAAAAAACTCCTTTAGTACATGATAGATTGGATTCCTAAGAATATGTTAGTTAAATTTCAACAAGATCGGTCCAGTAGTTTCTGAGATATCTTGTACACAAGTTTGAAAAACAGTAATTTCGTGTTTTTTACAATTCCGTGAAATGCAAGAAATTGGAGGGTGATACGACTTTATGTCCACTATTTTCGGAATCAGCACACCAAAATACATAGGAATTAGTTGCAATTATTCAAAAAGATTTTTCTTGTTGGCCTGTGTAATTATTCAAAATAAATAAAATTAACAAAGTGAAGTGCATAGTGAAGAATTGTGCGCGAAGTGAACGGCAGTTTCGCATACCACATCAATTAAAACACGAGTGGTGCGAAAATGCAAAGGTGGACCCGAGTAGGGTATCAAAAAATTACCGTTTTTGCGACAGCCATTTTAGTGCAGATTGCATGGGCACCAGAAAGTTGGTGCAGGGTGCAACAGAGAGTATTAAAATATAACAAGAGACCGAAGGCCTCTCACGCTAAGCTTTCGTGTTTTTGAGATCCCGACTAGACAACTGGCGGAAAACTGTGCGACAGAGACGGAATGATTAAATGTGTATTTCTTTCTCACTCGGCTGGGAATTGTTGACAGTTTTCGTATTTTGTTTACATTTGAGATGTTGCCACGTTTCATTTGCTTGTGCGGCGTGGATTTTTGTCTTGATTTTGATTTTCATATTTTGCGAGTCCGGACGGACATTTTATATTCAATTATTTCAGCAATTTTTATAATTTATGAAAATAATGAGTTTTTCAACATTTTATAACTAATTATATGACAATTCTATATTTTTCATCATATTTTTACTAACATGCTAATGTAAATAAAATTTTAAAAAACCCAAAATTGAATTTTTTAGCCACGCCCACTTATAGCGAAAATTGACCCGTTGTATGGAAAACTTTTTTGTTTTTTAAACAATTGACTTGAAACTTTACAGTTATCTTCTTAGGAAGGAATGAAAACTATTTTGACCAAAAGTGGGCGTGGCCACGCCCTTTTATAGCGAAAATTGACCCGTTGTATGGAAAACTTTTTTGTTTTTTAACCAATTGACTTGAAAATTTACAGTTATGTTCTTAGGGAGGAATGAAAACTATTTTGACCAAAAGTGGGCGTAGCCACGCCCACTTATAGCGAAAATTCACCCGTTTTATGGAAAACTTTTTTGTTTTTTAACCAATTGACTTGAAACTTTACAGTTATGTTCTTAGGGAGGAATGAAAACTATTTTGATCAAAAATGGGCATGGCTACGCCCACTTATCGCAAAACTTGAACCGTTGTATGGAAAACTTTTTCGTTTTTTAACCAATTGACTTGAAACCTCACAGTTATGTTGTTAGGGAGGCATGAAAACTATTCATTTACTTTTTTTTTATAGTGACACAACGTGAAAAGTATTATAGCTTCAGCCTTGCTGAAGTTAGCGTCCTTACTGGTTTCATTCTTAAAATCACAACTCACAATATGTACATGCCCGCCCTAATTCTCCTTTTGTCCAGACTTTCTTTGAATAAAATAAGAAAATTTTTCAGCAACCTTGCAAACATGCCCACACCCCACTTCATCTTTGCCAACACTTTTCGTAAACAAAAGTTGTTTATGAAATTTGGCAACGGAGCTGGAACTTCATTCATAATTTCAACTAAATTCCCGTGGGGTAGTACGTGTCTGTCCGTCGTCGTTAGAGCGAGCCAAACATACATTCGTTCAGCTGTCTCTGTCGCGACAAAACTTTTCCGCTGGTTATTAGTAGGAATTATTTTTTGAAAGCTTAGCGTGAGAGGCCTTCGGTCTCTTGTTATATTTTAATACTCTCTGTATTTTGCAAATGCAAAATGTATTATTTTGCTGCTTAATTTCATGTTATCCTGATACCATCATTATAAAATTCGAATTGTTAGCCTATATTCAGACAACAAAAGCCAATAATGATTATGATAAATTAGTTGATATTGATATGTTAAAATGCTGATAATACTTTTGATTGTAAAAAATTCGATTTTGGAATTTTTAAAATTTTATTTATATTTGCATGTTAGTAAAAATATGATGAAATCTATAAAATTTGCATATTAATAATTAGAATATGTTGAAAAACTCATTATTTTCATAAATTATAAAAATTGCTGAAATAATTGAATATAAAATGTCTGTTCGGACTCGCCAAATATGAAAATTAAAATCCAGACAATAATTCACGCCGCATAAGCAAATGAAACGTGGCAACATCTCAAAAGTAAACAAAATCGGAAGACTGTCAACAATTCCAAGCCGAGTGAATAAGACATACATGCTCACTCTTTCGCACAGTTTCCCACACTCGGTCTATTCGGCATTTTCAAAAACCGAAAGTTCTGCGTGAGCGAGCTTCGGTCTCTTGTTATATTTAATACTCTCTGCGCTTATCAGCTTCATAATATATGAGCCGGGAATTCATCTGAAATTCACGTCCTTCCAATTAGGGAACGTACCTAAATTACGTGACCGATTTAGGGTGGTGAGGGAGTTCTTAAAAACACCACTCTTGGTTACTGGGTGGTCAATATCATCTATTGAATTTGTTGAATTTAAATTTTTAAATGTTTGGAACTATGTTCAAATATAGTGCTTCTTTAACTCACAGTTGGCATCACTGACGCATATATGGTGGCATGTCATCTGTTTAAAAAGAAAAAGGATTCAGATCAGTGCAGTTGTGAAATAAATCAAAGAAAGTGCCGGTACAAAAATGTCGTTGTATGATCGTCTGTACAATGCATTTATTTAATGTTACAAGGGGTCGTTGTCAATGCAGGCAATAAAAAAACCAGTAAGGGCGGTATAGTTGAGTATTCTCAACTATATAATACCCTGTACACACACCTATGTTGATAACTTGTTAAACATTCGCCGACAGCAAAAGCAGTGTACCAAAGAGGATAAAAAAGAAAGAGTGGAAAATGGAGTGGGAACATTTACACCGATTGATGTGGACAGAAAATGATTAGTAGCCAAGTAATTGGAACTTAAGAGTGAGCGAGAAAAAAGATGAGACAACTATATGCAGCGATCGGAATGCGTTAGCTTTGAACGAGACAGCATATAAATGTGTAAAATATGAATGTTAACATTAATTGAATTTCACATTTTCATAATTATAATGTAATTTAAATAAAATAAATATTTTAAATAGTACAAAGAAAAAAAAAAACAATTTTATTCTCCAATGTGAAAAACATAAGCAAAAGCGAACAAAATAACATTAGTAGCCTGTTAACATTAGCAGCCTCTTAACATTATTTGGCTACTAATGTTACTCATAACATTATTTGGCTACTAATGTTACTCATAACATTATTTGGCTACTAATGTTACTGATAACATTAGTAGCCAAAAAATTAACATTGCCAGCGTCAGTCACATAAGAAAAGCACGCTAACAGAATTACTACGTTGAACAGCACCAAAAATTTTAATTTTAAACTCAGCCAATTATCGGTGTGTGCTGTGACTACTTACACCAAAATAACAGAAAATTTCACATCCAGTGTCAGATCATTGAATATAGAAATTAAGGCAAGGATTGGACGATGGTGTAAACAATTTCAAATGTCTAACACGTGATGATCGCCATACGCCTGGCGATGGCGCTACCGAAATTGAACTAGCCACACAATTAATTCCTTAAGCTGATACGCTGCCTGGTCTAGAGCAGTACGCAGTGCGTAAGTTTGCCACTGCTCATGAAGTCTTAAGTGTTAATGGCACAGAGGTCGTTAACTAACTCTACTTGGCACACAATGGTGAGAGTGGCAAGAACATTGGTTTCGACATTCAATTTGAAAAACCTGCAACAATCTACATATGAGCTCTGATCACACTGACAAACATGGCATCCACTATGAAAGTGATCCCTTGCAGATTGGTATTGCATCGGACTTTGGTAACAACCTGCTGATGATCGGACGTGTGCCGGAACATGATGAAGTTTTATATCGAACTGAGCGTTACCATACTGCTACATTCGGCTATGAATTGCATGCCGATGGCGATGGTGACAATGCTCTAATCATGAAGTTCTGAGAAGTTTATTTCCGTGAACCGCAAAAGAAGGTTTTCGATATAGTCCTAAACAACAAGCACACAATTGTATCCCAACTCGATATATTTTTCGATAGATTTTATTAAGGGCAAATTTGATAACCCGAAGATCAATGCATTCGCACTACTTAAAGGAGATGTGAAAAATTTGCCACGTCTACCGCCACTTTCTGAGGAAGTATTCGATGCTGAATTGATCGCCGATGGCAAAGCTCGCAGTCATCAAAATACGCATAAAGAGCCACCAGTGAAGATAGAAGCACCAAAGAAACCGGCACGCTACACCGACGATGATAATGAGGATGACGACGATGATGAAATATTCGAAGAGGATGTCGTCGAAGAACCAGAAAACCTACCCCCTCTTAAACAAGACACGCAGAAATCGTCTCGAAAAACGAGCGGGCCACGTCAGCCCAATCCATACTTAGTGGATGATTCATCGGTTTTGTTGCCTGTTTTTATTGCCATTGGTGCATTTATACCATTGCTATTTTGCCTTTGCAAACTGTGATCAACGCAGAGGTACGTTTATTCGATCGTTCTGTTTGTACAGCGATTACGCTTAGATCTCTAGCTGAAATTCGTATATGTGTTTAGGTTGTCCACTTTAATTTATGTGATTTTGTATAAAAGACTTCTTAAGTTAAGGCTTACACCTTACAATTAATTCACTATTTATACTCTTCACGCAATTAATACTTTTTATAACTTTTTCATTAACTTTGTAACACAGAGATGAAGACATCTCTGACTGCTGATTAGTGATCAACTAAAATAGACGAATCGATAAAGGCATGTCTGTCTGTATGAACATGTGCATTAGTCGTCCCATTTTAGGCTATAAAAATGTTCAAAATGTTGACATTTAAATTAAATTATTGCCAAAATCGCGAGTTTTCATTAAACGGAGATAAATGAGCTCAAACAGTGAAAACTAGTACACTGCTATTGATATATGATTAAATGAGAAACAATGTAGCACGACCAATATGGAATATGTATGTTAAATGTCGTAATTCAAATTGATATTTTCGAATTGGAAGCGTGAAGAGTAACGTAAATACATATTCTGAAAGAAATGCTTTGGAACGCACAATTACTAAACTAAATGTTCCCGTTATGTTCTTGTTTTATCCAATTCAATCTGTTTACTTAAAGGATATACTTAGAACATTGAAAGCTTATAAACAAATATTGATCATTTTTTTTTTTGTCATAAAAACGCAAATGACTCCGCTGCCAAGTCAAGTTGTACTTTAAGAAAACCAAATTTGGAGAAGTCTGGCTTTAAATATTATTTGTAGAATTTGTTGACTCGAAATAAATAACATTTGTACTAAAAGTTGATCAAACTATTATTTTTTTTTTCCCTTTTTTTTTATCCTTTAGAAACCAGAGAGAAAAGACGCATTTAATACAGGCCAGTAATGTCCACTGCAAACAATTGGCACAGCCACGATGAAGGCGGCCGTCAGGAACAGATGGTGGCCAATACCTACGACGCACTAGAGCGAACTGGCGCTAGCATTCAGCGATCCCAACAAATTGCTATTGAGTCGGAACAAATAGGGACCGAAGTGCTCTCTGAACTCAGTGAACAACGTGAATCCCTCCTTCGGTCCACGCGTCGCCTAGAAGATGCCGACCAGGATATTTCAAAGTCGCGTGCTATAATACGAAAGATTCAGCGCGAAGTATTGTACAATAAAATAATTCTTATTTTAATAATAATCCTAGAGGTGGCTATTCTTATTAGTCTTCTGGCTATTAAGTTTGTGAAACTAAGATAAGCATGCACTTTGAAAGCAATGCATTTGTATCCAAGAATGTATATTAATAAAACGTGCTGGTGGTCCAAAACAGCGTCAGAATGCCGGCAGTGAAAATGATAGTTAAACTTTTGTTAACACCCGTAAATACTTGACATCGTTTCATAATTCTTTTTGCGTTACTATGAAAAAAAAAACAAAACTAAATTAAAAAAAAACCTTTTTAAATACCATAATTTTATTGTACGCAAATTTTGAAATTATAAATTTTATTTAAATCACGCTTGTAATGTATTAATATAAAACTGGTTATGAGTCTGCGTTGCAACAATAGACTCATAACATTTAACTTTATCGAAATAAATTAATAATAATTCTTTATTTGTAAGATCAATAATTCGCATTTCTCTATTTTATTTTATTTGGCATCAAGTCAGCTATATACATTTTAAATTTTGTTGGCCTATCTCAAAATTTAACCAAGAAAATGCGATTTTCGGCATTTTTCACACATTCGAAAACCTTTCCCAATTACCATATATTTGAATTATTCGACTCAATATGTGCATAATCCCCATCTACTACCTATACATAACATATTCCCATTGATTGCCAAACTAATTTACATTTCATTAATCAAAATGCAAAGGCACTCAAAAACACTAACCAATACATAAACTACGTGTCGTATACTTGTTTCTGTCCGTTTATATTTTTATGCACATTGACTGTTTCTATTAGTTCTCTGAAAAATCTTGTAATCGTGCATCATCTAAACATGCCTAGAAAGGTTTTATAAAAGTCACTACTAGATTGGACCAGTACAACTGCTAGCCCCCATACAAAAATGAACAAAACTTAAATCGTTGTTAGAAACATTTTTTTGTTTTACAAGATAGCGATCTGAAAGTTCAGAATAAGTAGTGTTACATTCTCAGATAACAAGTCTGAATGTAACACTGACTACAGGAACTAGTACCTGCCATACAAAATGAATAAAAGAAAGAGAAGCAACATTTTTTCATTTAAGCAAACAATTTTTTTTTTATTTAAAACCATTTAAAAAAAACCAGTATATAAATAAAACAAACTCCAAATCCAATTCAATTCAATTTTTAATATTCATTCAAATTAAACAAAAATAATACCAAATACAAGATATTAAACTTAAAACATAGGTTTCGTAGTTATTATATTACATTCTTAACAATAACAATAACATTTTGTGTTTTTTTTCCAAAAAAATAGAATACAGCAAACATTTTATCAAACGAGTAAAATTGACTCCATTGAGTCCTCTTGTTGGAGCTTTTGCATTATCGAAGGCGTCATCTCCAAAGTTGATAATTGAGTTAGTAACTCCTGTTCCTCGAACTGCTGTTGTTGTGGTTGCTGTTGCTGTAGTTGCTGTTACTGTAGTGGCTGATGTTGTGGTGGTTGTTGCTGTTGCTGTAGTTGCTGTTGTTGTAGTTGCTGTTGTTGTGGTGGTTGTTGCTGTAGTTGCTGTTGTTGTAGTTTGTGTTGTTGTGGTGGTTGTTGCTGTAGTTGCTGTTGCTGTAGTTGCTGTTGTTGTGGTGGTTGTTGTTGCGGCGGCCTATTTTCTGCGTTTGCCGCTGCCAGCCTGGCCTCAGCTCGCCTCTGCCGTCTACGTTCCCGCGAATTATAATATTTATATTGGCAACAACAGACTCTGCAGCAGCCTCTCCAATTGGTGTTGTTGGTGCTGTTGTTGATGCCGTTGTTGTTGCCGTTGGCCTGTCCCTGTCCTTGTCCTCGTCTTTGTCCCTGTCCTTGTCCTTGTCCCTGTCCTTGTCCTCGTCTTTGTCCTTGTCCTCGTCTTTGTCCCTGTCCTCGTCTTTGTCCCTGTCCTTGTATTTGTCCTTGTCTTTGTCCTCGTCTTTGTCCGGAAAATCCGACGTCATTGAAAATAAATGTCGACATCTGAAAAAAAGAAAGAAATATTTATTAAAATTAATTAAAAAAATATATTTTATTAGTAAAATAATATTATTTATTAATATTATGTTCTAAAAATAAAGTTTCAATTATTCCATTTTTCTTGTTAAAATTGATTACTTCATTTTCAGCACATCACTTTATATTTCACACCACTGTGCATAGAAACGTTTATGCATATGTATATGTTATGTATAGTTAGAAACTAACTGTATTTCGCTTTTTTTATTAATTTTTTTCTTTTTTCATTTAATTTAATTTATTTTGTTCTTGTTTTATTATTAATCACTTTTTAAATTAATGATGCAATATTCATAAGCACATACATATGCGTTTATGTAAACACATATGTATGTCCCTATGCGTATTGCATCATTTTTTCATTATTCACTTTCACTTTCACTCATTTAATAAGTTGCATATTATATAGATATACTTATATAAAAAACATTTACTTACCTTTCTTATTTTTATTAATCCTTATTCCTTATTTTATTTATATTGTCTGTCTGTTTTTTTGCCGATTACGTGCTTAATGTTCTGTGCTTTTTTTCGTATTAAACATATTAGCCTATTTGATGTTGCCACCCCGTTTTTTTTCCAACGGATAAAAATAATGATGCCAACTTCCTTTTTTTTACAATCTAAACTGTGCTACTCGACAGTTTCTCAATTGACCATATATTTTCAATGCAGTTGAAATTAAACATTATTTCAATTTACTTATTTAATAAAATCCGACGTTTTTTAGCAGCTCGTTCAAATTTTTCAATTTGTCTTTTTCTAGTTTTATCTTTTTTTGTTAAAATATATTGTTCACAGTACCATCTTGCTTTCTTTCTCAGCAAAATAACTATCAATCGTTTTAAAATTGATACTCTGTGGTTATAGCAGGGTGATTCTGTGTTAAACCATTGTGGATATTTTTTATTAGTCACAGATATCGCCTTTTTTACTATGTTTTCACATATTTTCTGCATATGAAGATTCTCAGTAAAGTATTGAACAAATACTTCATAATGTATATTGCATACATGGTAAAATATATCTGAAGGATTTTGCAAATACAAAACACTATTGCTGAAGTTCTTCAGTTCAATAAATTGTTCTGATAGCGTATTTTGCAATCCATCAAGGTTAATCAGAAGATCATCGCATTCATTGCAGTTAAACTTATTTTTATGCAGAAGGTACCCATCGAAGTACTTTCTTGATGCCAATTCTGCTCTATTTGTATTATTTGATATTTCTTCTGCAGAAGTATCAAATATTTCATTAACTTTGTTTTGGTTAATTGGCTGCTCAACTATTATATTTTCAATTTCATTCTTGACTTCCGTGAGACAGTCCAATTCCAAATTCGAAAACATTTCGTCTTCATTGTCATAATTTTCACAATTAGAACCTGAATCAAACGGTTGAGCTATGATCTTCATTGACAGAAGTCGTGCTAATAAGAGTTGCGATTCTCGAGATGAAGGGTTTACGTTTGACCCCAATTTCGCTCGAACAACTGAGAAGAAATTTTCAATGCTGTCTTGACTAAATCTACATAGAAATATATATTTTATTTCTGGGTCTTGCAGTAGTTCATCACACAATTTTATCATTTTGTTGAGCATATCTTTCATTCCATTGACACAATTGTTATGTTTTTCCGTTCTCATTGCATCTACATAACTTCGGAAGACAATTAACTTCTGTTTTACCCCATTACTTTCAGTCAATGGGTTCTTTCTGCCTTTTATATATGATTTACAATTTAGTACATCAAAGGCATCATTCATTGTTTCAAGGAACTTTGCAGTTGCCGAAGCGAATTGCATGTTTCCTTTGTTTAACAAATTATTATTTAAACAATAAAAATAGCCTTCGAAGAAGTTTTCGAAAAGACTTGAGTCGCTAATTTCACACTCATCTTATCGAAATTTTTTGGAAATATGTGACGATACGTAATTTTCGGCATCAATTTAGTTGTATTTGACTGCAAGTCAATTTTATATACTTCTTGTAATACTTGCCAAGAGGCTGTTCCATGGCATGTTTTAATATTATTAGATATTAAAGTGTTTCGGAAACTCTTTGTTAAATGTACATAATCATGCATAATGGATATCTCTTTTCCTGAAGTATCCATAAATGTATAATTTGACACTAATTTAATGTTTTGACCCGCTTGATCACAAACAATTGCACGGACATTTAATCCGATTTTATGCAATTGTGTGATATTTTCGTTTAGAATAACATACAATTCATTAGAATTTGTTATCACTGTTGGATAGTAAGAAAGTATAAATTTCCAAGGATGAAACAGTCCTTTTACTTGAACAAAGAGGAACGAAGTAGCTAACTCGTTTGTTCTTTCTCCATTGCCAGAGTCAACGAAGCCATCTATTTGGTCAGTGACTGAATTGTATTCTAATTCAGCCCTGCCATGCATTTCGTCAAATACTATTATGCAATTTTTATTTATTTCAGGCAACGTGCTAATTTCCTTTTCAATGACTTTTAAAACTTCACTGCTTACGCCAGGAAGAATTCTACGCACTGGTTGCCAATTATTTAAGGTTCTTGGGTGTGGCAAATTGAAACCCAATTTTGACCTCATGAATTTGTAACACTTTGCTGATCTATAATGTATGTTCAGTGTTAAATTTCTCTCTTCTTCAGAGTATTTCGATGAAGGCTTATTTCTTGCCAAAAGATTTATGAAACTATTAGCTTTTTCACCAATACTATTATCGAGAATAATTGATTCTTCACGCAGTTTCTTTATTTTCAAATTCAACTGCTTAATTGTTTCTTCTAATTCAGAAACAATTGTCATACGATCATTGTGTAACATTTCATACTTTCTTTTCAGTATTTCATGATCTATTTTAAGATATTCATAACTCTTCTTATATGAACAGTCTTCTTTACAATTATGTACTATTTCAGTACTCTCTTCTTTTTCACTAGTTGAATGAACAAAATCAACTAGATCAAGGAAGTTTGGCAATTCTTCATTGCCAGTTATAATTGGTTTGTTTGATTGCATCTCAGCAATGTTGGATTGTACCAACGAGTTTTCTTGCATTTCAGCAATGTTGGATTGCACCAACGAGTTGTCTTGCATTTCAGCAAAGTTCGATTCCTCCAACAAGTTGTCTTGCATTTCAGCAAAGTTCGATTCCTCCAACAAACTTTGCATATATGTGTTTGCAATGCTACATTTCTTCAATGTACTTTCTTTGCAATTATTCAATGCTCCCTTTTGTTGCATTCCAGCAGCATTCACCTTACCCGTAATAAAATTATGTAGATGGGTCTTACAAACAAACAAAACTGCGTTATTTTCAACTGCATCTTTAAACTTGAGAACTGTTTTCAACTTACCTCTAAGTTCATGGCCCTTCGAAAACTCGTGTAATGTTGAAGGCCTACTGACATTACATCCTTCAACAGAACAACAAATTTTTGAAATTGGAGATTTATGCAATCTCAATTGATGTTGGACAATATCAGTGTGTCCTGTAAAAAGGAAAATGAATTTTGTATGTTAAAATAGTTTAATAAATAATTCACTCATCATTTTACGTACACGCAATATTATTAATAGATCTTACAAAATGAAAAGTCAAACTCACTACAATCTACTACTCAAGTTGGAAAACACAAATAAATCAAATAAATATCATCTTTAAATTATAATTAATTTAAATTAGTAGTTAACAGTTAATTATTATTAAATCAAAATAAATAAATCAATACTTTAAAGCATATTTGCAAAAGGCTTACTGCTAACTAAAATATTACGTATACTCATGCAGCACAACGAAAACGCATTAATATGTAGAAACTATTAATTTAATTTATCGATATACATATATTGAAACAATGTTATTTGAAAATATATATCGATATCG
This sequence comes from Phortica okadai, assembly GCA_034638295.1. Lineage (NCBI taxonomy): Eukaryota > Metazoa > Arthropoda > Insecta > Diptera > Drosophilidae > Phortica > Phortica okadai. The sequence goes on along the minus strand of JAWUZV010000057.1, from coordinate 70,915 downwards.
CTATTTAAGTTTTTATTGATATTACACTTTATGCACTACTTACCTAAATTTATTGTTGGCATTGCACCCTGCACCAACTTTTTGGTGCTCATGCAATCTGCACGAAAATGCCTGTCGCAAAAACAGTGATTTTTAAATACCCTACTCGGGTCCACCTTTGCATTTTCGCACCACTCGTTTTTTAATTGATGTGGTATGCGAAAGTGCCGTTCACTTCCCGCACAATTCTTCACTATGCACTTCACTTTGTTAATTTTATTCATTTTGAATAATTATTTATATTTGTACAAATAGACTTACTTGTCTTAATTTTATGCTTGTATATTTCACAATAAAACCAAATAATGCCAACTTATTTTGTAAATAGATAGGCAGGACAGTCCTTGCATACATTAGCATATGATGCTTTTTGGATAATATCATAAATAATTAAGGAATAAACATTAAATTTAGTACACATTTTTATTACAACATTTAGCATTGATTAATCATATTTTTCATCTATTTCTAATTAAAAATAAATTAAAAAACTGTAGAGTATAACAGTTGAGATGGATAAAAAAAGGTGAATTTGGCAACACATATATTTTATCCGTTGAAAAAAACGTGGTGGCAGCGCTGAAAAAAGTGATATTCATAAAAGCGCAAATATCGAATAAGTGAAGACGTGTTTGGAAAAGATCACCTAAATAAAATTGAAAGGTAAGTCTAATAAAGTGATTAAAATAGTTAGAAAATTTGTTTTATCAATTTGATATGTTTGTGATAATATATTTATGAATTTATATATTACTATAAATATATTAAAGTGATGAAATAAATGGTTTAAATTATGCAATAAGCATTTGTGTATACATACATATTTTTTCCTTTGAAAAGTATGTATGTATGCATTTCTGAGTATTGCGTCATACATTCTAAAACATTGAAATGAAAGATAACTAATACAAATTTTAATTATTTTCAGATGTCAACTTTTATTTTTAACGACTTTGGAAGTACATTATTTCGTGGGAGGCAGCGACGTCGTTTCCAACAACGATTTAAACAGTTTGTATAAAAACTTACTTTATAACTTTATAAACTTACTTTATAAACTTTCTTAGTTTTTGAAAAAACTTTTTATTTCTTTGAAATGTTGAAAATCCAAAAAGGGGGAAAAAGAAAACTTGAATAAAATAAAAATAGAAAAAAGAACTATTTTGTATTTATTTATTTTTATATTATGTTGAAAATCCAAAAAATCCAAAAAAAAACTTCAATAAAATAAAAATAGAAAAAATAAGAAGAATTTTTTATTTATTAATTTTTATATTAGGTTTTTAAAATCAAATATGATCTCTTTTTTTAGATTGATTTAGCCGTTCTGAGAAGAACGTTTATTAATTTTGTTTTGATGTATATTCCAAAAATGTCCTTTTGTCGGTAGTTCGGAAAAAGTTTTTCCAAATGTTTCGAATTACAGCGATTCGAATTTTGATTTGGGATAATAACTTGTTATATTAACTTGTATTGATGACGTATCCACTTTCTGGTATCTTAATTAGGAAGATATAAAAAATGTTGCTTCCAATTATAGTTTGCAAAATAGTTTTAATGGCTTTTATAGTTTATATGAAAGATTGTAAAGCAGGCCATCCACAGTCTAATTTTTTTGAGAAACTGTTCGTCGAATAAAAATATATTTTGCCACTAACGATGAATATATTCGTTTCAAACACAGTCTATTTTTTCTCGAATAAAACGTCAAAAAAAGTTTGGAAACGAACACTATCACCAACGACGAATATTTTGTCAAACCAAACAAATTCGACAGTGGATGCTCCAGTGAAATCAATTTGGCACAAATTGTATCAATTTTTGACCAACCAAAATAGTAAATAAATAAAAAAAAGAAAACACATCTAATTTGTTTGATGAAATACTCTGGGTCCAAGGAGTTTGAAAATAATTATGTGGAATTATGTAGAGGGCTCAAATAATACAAAAATGCTATTCAAGCCTGCTATCGAAATGCTACGTCAACTTCATGTTTGTTGTTGTTTGCTTAGACGTTAATAATTTCATTAATTTAAATTTTATAAGAAAAAGGAATAATAAAATTTTTATAACAAGACAATGTGACTTATTTTGCTGTCAGAATGAAAAGATTTCAAAAAAATTTATTATAAAATTTATTATAACGTAAGTGCCCTATTACCGATCGGTTTCCTAATACCGACCACTTTTTATTTTTGTTAATAACTTTTGTTTTTTGCATTTAATCGAATTGAATCCTTTACGGAAATACAGTTAAATATCCCAGTTTTATATTTTTAAAATTTCAAATAGCTATCTTTTATAGTTTTTATTAATTTAAATGGCAAAGTGAAAAAACTTAGTTTTCATGAAAATCTTATTTCGAAATGCTTAAATTTTGAGTTTTCGTTTTTCATCAGTTTTTTAATAATTACTTAAATTTAAGGTAATTTTGAGTTATTTCTTAAAAGTTTGTATTATAACTATGAATTAAACGCGAAAACAAATACACTTTTTAAAAATTTCTTTAATAAAAAACAATAAAATAATGTGGTCGGAATTAGGGCACATGAATTTTTAACATGAGCCTAATACCGTCCACCGGTCGGTAACCCCGAGGCATGTTGTTAGTTAACCTATGGCAGTATGAAAATATGAAAATGGCAATTTTTAGTTATATTCTATGAAAAAGTGGCTGTACTTTCGGAAGAATTTAATTTTTAGATGGCGTACGTTATTTGGTCACCTTACTTAACATAGGATATTACATTGCCAACTTCACTTCATATTACTACCTCTGTAACGAATACTCTTATGTTAAGAACAATTACACAACACATACAATTTTGGCATCAAAATGCAGATTTTGGGTCTTCGACTTTGTCAATCGATGGTACAATTGTATGTCAATAATGTCGACCATAAATTCATCCAATTTTTACTCAATTTCTCCCTCAAGACCTACATTTATGCACAATGTCAACACAATAATTAATTCTTTTTTTATCCATGCACATATTAAAATTTTTACCTCCCAAAAACTCAATTACACGCATAACATGATTAATTCTATATTCCAATCATTAATCTTTCATGTTATTTTGCGGCATTTTAAATTTATTTAGTTTTTTCGCCCAATTCAACGGAATTTAGTTTTTGGTTTCTTATATAAGAAGAAGAGAACTTACAACTTTAACGAGACGGTCAAAAAAAAAGTGTTCACACATTTTCGTCGTTAACGTTCATATTTCCATACACGCGTGAACACCGCAACTATGATTTCTTAAATCCTTATACATTAAACTTTTCTACTCAATTTTTGGAAACTGACTTTATTGGAAAATACGCTTAAATTATCACAATGAAGTAAGAGCTGTGTTAGGTGGTCGGTAATAGGGCACTTTACGTTATATCAAATTTATTATATATCATAATATTAAATCTTCGAAATGTTTATTATTTTCAATGTTAAAGCTGTTGAAACTGTTAAAACCATGAACTTCTGTTAGCGTGCTTTTCTTATGGGACTGTTGTTAGCAATGTTGAATTTAACATTAGTAGCCAGAAAATGTTAAATTTTACATTAGTAGCCAAAAAATGTTAAGGACACTAATGTTATTAGGCTTCTAATGTTATTTTGCGCGTTTTGTTTGGTTATGTTGACCATTTCTGAACAATATTACTTTTGTTCTTCAAATAACTTTAAATATCCATTTTATTAGAATTATATTGACATTATAAGAAGGAAATTTTAAGAAATATAAAATTTTTATAAAAAATTTATATGCTGTCTCCTTCGGATCTAACAACAATCCGATCGTTTCATATAGTTGTCTCATCTTTTTTCTCGCTCACTCTTAAGTTCCAATTACTTGGCTACTAATCATTTTCTGTCCACATCAATCGATGTAAATGTTCCCACTCCATTTTCAACTCTTTCTTTTTTATCCTCCTTGGCTGCGACGCCTGTGCCAGAGGCAGAGGTAAACATGCCAGCGGCAGAGCCACTAACGACGGCATAAAATTTAATTGTTTTCTAATAAAAACAAACAAATAAATAACTAAATAAAATAAAATAAAAAAACCTTTTTTTTAGGAAACATAAATTTTTTTTTTTTTTATTAATTATATATTAAATTCTGAAAAAAAATATATATATCTAAGTCCGTCAGTGGTGCCACTTTTTGTTTTTTTTTTAATGAGTCTAACGTACAAAAGCTTATAGTCGATTTCTAATAGCATATTGGAAAATTTTCTTTTGTATATGATTAACTTCTAAAAGTTGTAATAATGGGCCGAGTGAATAAAAAAGTAGTTTAAGCTAAAACTAGTAATTTTTGAGTTTAAACTAATTTTCGAGTGAATAAAAATTTCAGTTAAAGCTAGTGCTTCTTTCAGTATAGCATTTACTAGTTTTTCCAGCGTTTGCTGAAAATGAAGTGAATAAAAACTAGTGAATACTTCAAAAAACTAGTTAAAACTTAAATTTTTGTAAACATGTTGTTGAGATGCTTAACTTAAATTTAACGTCGATTTATCTTTCAAAAAAAATATGTTCTAAAAGTAAATTTGAAATCGAGGAGGAGACGTCGCAAAGATTGAGAAATATTTTATTTTCGAATAGTCTGGTTAATTGTGCAATTATGGCTGCTTTTATGAATATTCGCCTAAAGAAAGAGTATCGTGTTCGGACACATTCACATCCATCTGATTACTTTAACTTGTACAGGTTTAAAAAGAGTAATGTAGAAAGGTTAGCAAAACATTTTTTGGGTGAAAACAGCGAAACGCGAGGTGCGTCGTTGTCACAAATCAAAAGATTTGAAATGTTTCTGCGGTTTCTAAGCGATCCGGGTTTTCAAATGCGTATTGCAAAAGAAGAAGGAGTACATCGCACAACCGTTTGTAAAACAGTAAAGATGGTCTTGAATAAAGTCGTCAGTAAAGCGCACATGTGGATTAAGTTTCCAAACAACAGTGATCAAATCAAACTGGCTCAAGAGCAGTGGGCATTACGATATGACTTCCCATGCGCTTTTGGGGCCATAGATTGCACACACGTTGCAATACAGAAACCATCAAATCATGGCGATGAATACATCAATCGTAAAGGTTTTTGCAGTATCAACATTCAAGCCACTTGCAATGCGAACGAGGAGTTCACATCTATTGATTGCAATTGGCCAGGATCAGTGCACGATAGCCGAGTTTTAAAGCGATCTCGTATATTTACGTATATGAATGCACAGAGCAGCGATGCAATAATTTTGGGTGACATCGGCTATGGCATTCGAAAATGGCTATTAACGCCATTTAAAAATCCAAAGGATGCACTTGAAAAAAATTACAACAAAACTCACGCAAAAAATCGGGTAATTATAGAGGCGATTCCCAATTTTGCAATACAAAGTGCGTGTTAATCTGCAAAAAGTTCCAGCAGTAATTATTAGCTGTGTGGTATTGCATAACATTGCAAAATTTCTTGGAGACGACTTTGAAAATGACTCCGCAAATTTTCAACAGGAAGATGTAGAGCAGGAAATAGATATGGATCAATCAGATAACTGCAGAGAAGTTGGCAAAAGGAGAAGGCAAGAAATTGTAAATGTCCTTAATGCCTTGTCACATATATTATAAAATATTTTTATCATTGTCAATCTATTTTTTTCAACCGTTTTTAATTTCGTACACCTCTACAAAAATAATTAAAAACTTATCATACTATTTCATATTATTTTTTATTTTCTTCATCGTTTTTCTTCCTTTCTTCTTCCATTTTTTTTTTCTCTTTCGCTAATGTCCAAATTTAACAATTTCAGCTGCTTCAACAGGACCAGTCTCTGAAGCTCATGGTTATTCAGATCTTTGGTTTCTTCCGTTTCATCATTAAATTTGTTCTTTTTTGTATTTGTTTTGACGACCTCTATCTCATCACCGACTTTCCTCTTATTTCGGTTTGGAGTTTCTAGCTCCACGCAATCCGCCGTTTCATCTATTTCAACTCCGCAGCTCACATCCATTGCACCTTGAAAAAAGCACCAATCAAATTTTTCATAAAAACATAAAAAGGTACCTGGAATTTTTTTGAAGACTGGATTTGATTCTTCTTCCATCAATTCCAGCAAATTTTTTTCCCAGTCTTTTATGTTGATAGGCTTATTTCCTGTTGCACGCAAGTCCGTCTTTCTTTTAACGTCATTCCGCATGTTTTGTATTTTTTTTTTTAATTGGCAAATCGTTATTTCTTGCCCAAAAATTTTCAAATATTCTTCACGAAGTGAAGTCAAGGCATTATCTTTTGCCACTCTCACTGACGGCACTTGCGATTTTTTGAATAAAATTTTATAATTTTGGAGAATTCCAAAAAATTTTGCATTATTCTTGTAGCCCATCTTGTCAAGACTAAAATATTTCAATTTTTCGTTTAAAAACAAACTTAAAGAGTAACCAAGCTGGGAATTTATATGAAAAATAGCATTATTTTTTAAACAGCGACAACTCTGAATCAGTTTGATTTTCCAGTACTAGCTGTAGCTTTTCAGTACCAGCTATGTAGTACTAATAAAGGTTTATTCACACTTTTTGTAGCTTAAACTTTTCAACATAGCTAGTACTGATAAGTAAAAGCTAGTGCTAGTACTAAGTACTATGTAGTAAAGACTACTTTTTTATTCACTCGGCCCAATAACAAGCTTTTGTCATGAACACTAGGGTGACCCTTATTTGGTCGATTTTTATACCCTGTACCTTATGGTACAAGGGTATATTAGTTTTGTGCACGTCGACAATGTATGTAACACCTTAAAGGAGACATCTCCGACTATACAAAGTATATATATTCTTGATCAGTATCGAAAGAGAAGTCGATTTAGCCATGTCCGTCTGTCCGTCTGTCCGTCCGTCCGTCTGTCTGTATGAACGCGTCGATCTCGGAAACTATAATAGATACGACCAAAAGCTCTTCGCAGTTCGATTCTGTGATTCATTACGCAGATCAAGTTTATTTTGTTGTTCCCCTTTTTGACTTAGTTTAGGGGTGAGGGGCAAATAACTGAAGCTACCTCGGGAAAAATAGTACAAAAAACGTATTTTCTGCGTTGTCTTTTGTGATAGGAACACGAAATTTGGTGTGTGTATAGCTGACTCAAACATGAAGAAGAAAAAATAGAAAAATGGGCGTGACCACGCCCATATATAGTAAAAACTTCAAACTCTCATATCTCAAGAACCATACAACCTACAAGAATGAAACTTTGCATGTATGCTATTGGGATGGAGTATAGTAAGATTCAAATATAAAATGGGCGTAACCACGCCCACATATAGCCAAAATAGAAAACCGTTATATCTCTGTAACAAATTGGTCTAGAAGAGCAAAAATTAGCATGTATGATATTGAATGGAAAGGAAATCAGTTTCAATTAAAAAGTGGGCGGGGCAACGCCCTACAACAGACGTTACTAATTGAAGGTACAGGGTATGTCGGAGTCGAGTACTGTCGACTCCAATCCTTACTGGTTTTTTTTTCATTTTTGCAAACGCATACCCGCTATTTCTGTTCAGTATCCTTAACTTTACCTGAATACAAAATTTCAGCTTCCTAATTCTAACCCGTGCCGACTGAGCCCTGAAGTTTTATGAAAGACGATTTAGATGTTTTTTTAATTACAACTCGGGACGCCAAATAATTAAATTTTAACTGAATATTATTAGAAAGCCAAATTTAAATATCGTGCTTTATTACCAAAAAGATAACAATTATATAATACTTATCAGGATACTTCCTATTCAAGGTTTCTTTTTTACAATTTGATTTAAGCTTTAACTCATTTAATTTCACTTCGCGGATATTAAAAAATTAAACTGCGAGAACTTGGCGGATAGATGGTAATTTAACACCCGTTATTTGGTGATTTGTCTCACCAATCAAAAATATAGTTTTGGTATTGCTTTTAAGTTCCTCAGACATTGTGCGTATTGTTTGTCCAACAAATTCGAAACGAAATGACAACAAAATGAAGTACTCGTATGTTACACCATAGCTGCCGATGTAACCTGCTTGAGAAAGTGTTCCAATGTTACATTAAAGACTCAGGTGTAACTTGCATGTTTTGAACGCAAGTCGGCAGCTACAAAAAAAATCATGGGAGTGTTTTAGAGTAGACTGAACAAAACTAGCCCATATGTGTTAAAAAATCAGAACCTGGCAAAATAAGGGCCACCCTAATGAACACCCATATTGAATAGTTTGCATAAATTTGTGAATTAGAAATATAAAGTGTTCGATAAAATTGTCCGGATGTTTTGTACATTTAGACAAAATGTAACAAAATATGTAAACTGAAGTATGTTTGATAAATCTGTTTCATAAATTCATTTCATTTGGTTATAAGCTTTGTTTTTATAAAATAAAACCAATAAAAATATCAATTTTTTCCAAGAGAATAGCAAACCAGTAAGGGAGCTAATTTCAGCTTTGCTGAAACTTATATACTCTTGCAAGCATTTGGAAAATCCGTCTTATAGTTTTTCCAATAAGAATCTTATAAGTTTATAAAGATAAAGGGGCGTAACCCCGCCCATTTTCTAATTTTTTTAAAGAATACAATGCAATCATTCCACACTTCATTTTACGATTTTCTATCTCATCACGTCACATCACATTTTTAAGTTTTTTTCTATATGGGCGGTGCCACGCCCTTATGTCCGATTCTTATGAAACTTTGTAATATAGTCAAGGATTCTTAAAAACGCGTAACTGCAAGGTTTCATCTGTTTATAGTTGAGAACAAAAAAGTTTTTCTAACAAAAACCGAATTTTTAGCCGATTGTTCCTATGGGAGCTATATGCTACATTTATCCGATCTTCACCAATTTTGCAGTGTACCTTAATTTACATCCAAGATATTCTTGTGCAAAAATCAAAAACCTCATTTTTAACCGATCGTTCCTATCAAGCTGGTTTCTACATAAAAACTGCCTGCAAGGAAAAGAAAATTTTCTGCGTTTAAACTTTTTTGCTAACAGACGGACACGGCTATATGAACTCGTCTCGTCGTGCTGATCAAGAATATATATACTTAATATAGTCGGAGATGTCTCCTTCTCTGTGTTGCAAACTTCATGACAAAGTTAATATACTCTTGCAAGAGTATAAAAAGCAAAAAATTGTCATACGGACAATTATGCACACGTGCAATAGGGCATGATTCTTCTGGAATATTTTCCCGTTACATGTCCCGTTAAGTTTTTACTTTTTGTTATTTTGAATACTCTCTGACTTACTTTGATAAATCTTCAATTTAGTATACAATTTTACGTTTTACTGGTCGGTTAAATTGAGTTTCAGTTAAAAATGAAGAAGACAACAATTGATGTAGAAAATAATGTTATAAATCTATTAAAAAACTATTCACTTCGTAAAATTGCTAGTCAATTAAAAATAAGCAAAACAACAGTAAGCGATATTAAATCTCGTCGAAATGTTGTCTCTAAGAGAAACCCTGCTGGCCGACCAAGGCTAATTTCTGATGGCGATGCTCGATTAAAGAACGATTGCTCCATAAGAAGGATATCCGGACACCGAAAAATGCTGCAAGAGCTATCGACAAGGATGTTAGTGCATGGACAGCTAGACGTGCGCTTAAGAGAGTAGGATTGGTCGCCAGCGTAAAAAAAAAGAAGCCAGCTGTCTCAGATAGAAATGTACAGCGACGTTTAAAGTTCTGCAGGCAGCATAAAAGCTGGACTATCGATGATTGGAAGCGAGTTATTTGGAGCGATGAAACTAAAGTGAACCGTCACCAGTCAGATGAAAAAGAATATTACTGGCATCGACCGCACGAACGCATTCAAAAGCATCAGGTGAAAGAGACCATGAAACACGAAGGAGGAAGTATAATGGTTTGGGACTGTTTTAGTTTGTATCACATCGGTCCATTGAAGAAAATTGAAGGTATTATGAAGAAGGAACAATATTTGAGTATTCTTCAACAGAACCTTCCCGATTTTGTTGATAAGTGCCCGTACCCAGCCAAAAATATATTTTTCCAACAAGATGGGGTTCCGAAGCATACTGCAAAGGTGGATAAATCTTGGCTTCAAAACCAAAACTTCCAAGTGCTAGAATGGCCTGCACAAAGCCCGGACTGTTATAAAACGGAGACTGAGTGCATATGAAAATCCACCAAAAAATGCTACTGAAATTTATGAAAGGCTGGAAACTGAATGGCAGAGTATTTCGAAAGAAATTATTCAAAATTTGGTGGAGTATGCCTAGAAGGATTACTAGTGTGCTAAAAAATAAAGAACTTTGGGCAAAGTATTAATAAACGGAACTCTCCAGAGCAAATAATGTAAATGTGCATAGTTGTCCGAATTATATTTTTATTGTTTTTTGTTATTTTCTTTAAAAGAATTTATATTTTTGTTGGTTGTATTTTATAAAAACAAAGCTTATAACCAAATGAAATGAATTTATGAAACAAATTTATCAAACATATTTGATTATACTTATTTTGTTGCATTTTGTCTAAATGTACAAAACATCCGGACAATTTTGCTCCCCCCACTGTACATACCAATTTTAACCATCTCTTAGTACAATATTAATATGGAACTTATAACAAATAGTTTCTTTGTTACGAAGTTCCTTCCTCTCAAGTCAGCTTTCCGTTCATTGACGATTTTCTGTGGCGTTACATTATTCATTAATGTCATTAGCGTTGTGTTGGATGGGCTAAAGTTGGTTTACATGGATAACATACCAACTTCGATTGCGATCAGCGCTAGTATAAAAAATGCGCCATAGACTCTACCTCATAGGTGGTGTGGAAATGAGTAATAGTCATAAATATAATATAATAAAACCTATTTCATTTTTTTTTAGTGACAACGTGAAAAGAGTATTATAGCTTCAGTCTTCCTGAAGTTAGCGTCCTTACTGGTTAATATTTTGTTTACTTTTGAGATGTTGCCACGTTTCATTTGCTTCTGCGGCGTGGATTTTTGTCTTGATTTTGATTTGTATATTTTGCAAGTCCGGACGGACATTTTATATTCAATTATTTCAGCAATTTTTATAATTAATGAAAATAATGCGTTTTTCAACATATTATAACTAATTATATGAAAATTTTATATTTTTCATCATATTTTTACTAACATGCCAATATAAATAAAATTTTAAAAATCCCAAAATTAAATTTTTTACAATCAAAAGTTTTATCAGCATTTTAACATACCAATATCCACTAAATTATCATGTTTATCATTATTATTCGCTTTTGTTGTCTGAACATAGTCAAACAATTCGAATTTTATAATGATGTTAACAAGATAACATGAAATTAAGTAACAAAACAATACAATTTGCATTTGCAAAATAGTTAGGAATCAAATGTAAAATTGTCAATTGTTGATGCGAAGGGCAAAGAGGTACATACGAAAAAACACACAAAACTGTGTGTTGACATGGTTTGTTGATTAGAAGGAAAAAGAGAAGAAGCATAGAACCATAGAGAAGTGTGTTAAGCACAAAACCGGTTTGATCGCACCTTCAACAAAAACAATACGCACACAATTATATGCTTTACTTCACCCTTTCTCACAAAATTTCAGCAACAACAATGACAGTGCGTACACACTTACATATATGCCCCACTTCCTTCTTTGTCCAAATTTACATTGATTGTCCTGCTTTGGTTGTGTAGCAGAGGGGGTAAGTGTGTGTGGGTAACTTGCTTTTTCTTTGACTTTTTGATATTGTTGATCTTCCTAACATTCATGATCGCGTAGTTGCCTGAACCAAATTTGACAATTTATTTAGTAAAATTGTTAATATCATGCCAACATGCCCACACCTCTTGCCATCACTTTTCGCTAAAAAAATACGGCAACAAAGCTGGAAGTTCATTCATAAACTCCACTAAATTCCCAGTGGTAGTATTTGTCTGTCCGTCGTCGTTAGAGCGAGCCAAACAAACATTCGTTCAGATGTCTCTGTCGCGACGTAACTTTTGGGCTGGGACTTGCTATTTTTCTCATTTCCCTTCGGTCTCTTGTTATATTTTAATACTCTCTGGACTCAGTTGCACAAGAAAGAAACGAAGAAAAAGGAAGTGATTCAGTGAGAATACGAAGAAATGCGGCCTTTTATTCGAATGCCAAAACGGTTTTATTGTTGTTATTGTGTTGCTGATTCATAATAATTTTGCAGTCAGTTATTACATTTTCCCTTTCAGTAGGTGAAAATTGTATTAGTTTGTTTGTTGGTGGGAAGAGAAATAAGGCTATATTGTGATATTTTGTCAATTTGGAGTAACTTTAGACAAAAATTAGGGTATTAAGTTCGAACTTAAGCGATTGAATAATGTCAATAGCATTGAACTCGATCTGGCAGGTTTTCTTTAATTTGTTTATATTCGGCAAAATTAAATTAATTATTGGGCGTTTAGAAGCTTCAAGTTTTTTTGAGACATTTTCAAAGGCTTCTAACAGTTGGACAATGGAAGCTAAATGATTTATATCAATCCAATTAATTTCAATGGACTTAGGCAAATAATAAACCGTATTCCACGAGTGGGATAAAAGCTTTTCAAATACACTCCTAATGTTGAATTCTTTCCCGAGTTTTGAAAATATTTTACCAGCTTTCTGCAGATTGTAACGATATTTCCCATTTCAGGAACAGCATCAATGGCTTTCTCAATCGCGTTGTTGAGCAGATGGTTGAATTTTTTCAAAATCGGAAAAGGCTTTAACCATGCTCGACCCACGATCGGGATTGTCCATGTCAGGATCACATCCGAAATCTTTCAATATCTCCTTAATTTTTGCTCGTATATTTAAACCTTGATATGTGAAGACAAATAAATTCTACTTGTACACTTATAGATTATGTTTGTTATGTTATGTTATGTTATGTGTCTACTTCAATTTAAAACCAGTAAGGGTTGGAGTCGAAAGTACTCGACTTCGACATACCCTGTACCTTCAATTAGTAACGGCTGTAATAGGACGTTGGCCCCGCCCACCTTTCAATCGAAACCGAACTCATTTCCACTAAATGTCATACATATCAATTTTTAATATTGTAGATCAATTTGCTCCAAAGATTTAAGGTTTTCCTATTTTGGCAAAATGTGGGCATGGTCACGCCCATATTATGATTGAATCTTGTTACACTACATCCCAATATCATACACACCAAATTACATTCCTGTAAGTTATATAGTTCACGAGATATAAGCATTTCAAATTTGTACTATATGTGGGCGTGGCCACGCTTATTTTTTATTCTATTTCTTTGGGCTTCAAGTCAGCTATAAACACCTCAAAAGACAACCCAGAAAATACGAATTGTAATATTTTTCCCGATGTAGCTTCAGTTATTTGCCCTTCACCACTAAACTAAGTCAAAAAGGGGGAAAACAAAATAAACTTGATCTGCGCAATGATGAATCGGACTGCGAAAAGATTTTGGTTCTATCTAATATAGTTTAATAAATTTTCTAAAAACAGGTAAAATTCATGCGTTTACATGAGAATAACCCCTTAAGAACCCATTCGGTAATAACAGCTACACCCTCGTTTTCCGTTGTTTGATTTACTTCAATAGGAAGAGCTTTGCGAAAATTACTGGCGTTTACAACATAACATTTATGTTTAACCAGGTTAGAAGTGCTTCCTGTAAACCTTATAAATGCAAAACACGTCTTGCAGCCAGAGAGTATTAAAGTATAACAAGAGACCGAAGCCCGCTCACGCTAAGCTTTCAAAAAATAATTTCTGCTAATAATCAGCGGAAAAGTTTTGTCGCGACAGAGACAGCTGAACGAATGTATGTTTGGCTCGCTCTATTGACGACGGACAGACAAATGCGACCACTGGGAATTTTGTGGAAATTATGATTGAAGTTCTAGCTCTGTTGCCGAATTTCATAAACAACTTTTGTTTACAAAAAGTGAAGGCAAGAGGTGAAGTGGCATGTGGCATGTATGCGTGGTTGCTAAGAAACGATCCTTCTTGAGTTCAATGAAAATGTGGTCAAAAGAAGAAGTAGGGCGGGCATGTACATGTTGTGAATTTTGATTAAAAGAATGAAAATACAATTTTTAACTGATCAAGTCCCGTCGGCTTAATATACATATTTAGTTATTCATGCTTATTTCTAAAAAATTACATTTGACTCAAGCTAGGATAATGTAACATGTTATAATACAGAGATTAGTTCTCTCTCTCTCGCTATTCGTAGCGCGTACGAATGAGAGAGACCAAAAATGAAATTACAGTTAGTTTTATTGCTATGTTAAGCAGTATTTTTTAGCCAAAGAATGACCAATTTCAAACTTTTGTGTTTTTATTTTTGGCCTATGAAATCAACCACTGTGCATTGATTGTTTTCCAGCTCAAAAAATTTCGTTGATGAAAAGGTTATTTTAAATGTAGATGTTAAATATTGAATTGTTTTAATGCAGATTAATACGTTCATAACTTCTTGGTACATAATTGTTTATAACAATTTAAAATAAGGCTGAATTTAATAAAATCTCTGAGAAAACTGTCAGAGATTTTGCAACGGTGTGAAAATATACATATTTAATAGATTTCTCAGACACCTCAATTTCCGTTTTGAAATCATCGACCTGAAATGTTGCACAGATCCTCCAATTCTATTAGCATAAACTTCACATTTATTGTCTTAAAGAAGCATAAAAACTATTTTGATTAAAAATTGGGCATGGCAACGCCCACTTATAGCAATGAATATTAGTATATAGGATATTAAGGTAAAGAAAAATTCAATCCAGAAAATGGGCATGGCAAGGCCGAAGATAGGGTTCTTATTGGTTTTCTGTTTCTTTTAAAGAAAGTTTCACTTCAAACACGTGTACTGTGTTACACGCGACTTTTTATACTTTTCACGTATGTGAAATTGTATATTAACTTTGTCACGGAGTTTGTAACAGATCGAAATATTAATTTCCGACTATATAAAGTATATATGTATATTCTTGATCAGCACGACAAGACGAGTTGATTTAGCCATGTCCGTCTGTCTGTCTGTCTGTATGTATGCAAACTAGTCCCTCAGTTTTGAAGCTATCGAGCTGAAACTTTGCACAGAGTCTTAGAATTTATTACGATGAATCATTCGTCGGAACCAGCATGATCGGATTATTGGAACAGGTAGCTCCCATACGAAAAGAAGAAGAAAAGTGAACAAAACTTGAATCGTTGTATGGAAAACTTTTTTTTTTGTATGATAATGTGCTAAAATTTTAAACATAGTAGTTCTACAAAGTCCGACTACATGCCTGAAAGTTTCATTGAGATCGGGAAACTGGAACTGGTAGCTCCCATACAAAATGAAGAAGAGGAAGAGAAGCAATATTCACGTCGTTGTATGGACAACTTTTTTGTTTTTTAACCAATTGACTTGAAATTTTATAGTTATGTTCTTAGGGAGGAATGAAAACTATTTTGACCAAAAGTGGGCGTAGCCGGCGTGGCGAAAATTGACCCGTTGTATGGAAAACTTTTTTGTTTTTTAACCAATTGACTTGAAACTTTACAGTTATGTTCTTAGGGAGGAATGAAAACTATTTCGACCAAAAAGGGCGTAGCCACGCCCACTTATAGCGAAAATTGACCCGTTGTATGGAAAACTTTTTTGTTTTTTAACCAATTGACTTGAAAATTTACAGTTATCTTCTTAGGAAGGAATGAAAACTATTTAGACCAAAAGTGGGCATGGCTACGCCCATTTATACCGAAACTTGAACCGTTGTATGGAAAACTTTTTGGGTTTTAACCAATTGACTTGAAACATTACAGTTATGTTCTTAGGGAGGAATGAAAACTATTTTGATCAAAAATGGGCATGGCTACGCCCACTTATCGCAAAACTTGAACCGTTGTAAGGAAAACTTTTTTGTTTTTGAACGAATTGACTTGAAACCTTACAGTTATGATGTTAGGGAGGCATGAAAAGTATTCATTTACTTTTTTTTTATAGTGACACAAGGTGAAAAGTATTATAGCTTCAGCCTTGCTGAAGATAGCGTCCTTACTGGTTTTTCTTCTTGTGCGCAAAGAAAGGTAGGACAAAAATGATGCATACATTCACACTGCTTGTGTTTTTGTTTTTTATTCGCAAGTAGTTATTTTCTTGTGCGCAAGGAAAGTGGTGACAAAGAATGAAGTGGGCAGAAAATGTTATTCAGTTGAACGAAAATGAAACAATGAACTGACCAAGCGCAGTTTGCTTAATTTTGACAATCTTAATAATAATCTTCGATTTTTAATCAAAATTAAAATGCGTTTACGCTTGGTCATTGTACCATACATTATGAACCTGAAATACATACATACATATGTCAAATTAATAATATTAAAAAAAATCATTAGAAGACCAATGAAAGGGGCAAGGAAAGCAAATATTATTTGCAGCGAACCAAATTGTTTAGCTCATAAGCATTTTTGAAATTAATCATCTAATTTCATAATAGCTTCACCTATGTAAAATAGTTATACACAAAACATACTAATAATGAAGCAAATATTTTGTTGGTGCGCTTTGAAACATAAGCAAAGCAAATTTAAATTGTGTGTGTGTATTAGTTCCAAGTAACAAAGAAGAGGAAGAGAAGCAAGTTTCACGTCATTGTATAGAAAACTTTTTTGTTTCTTAATCAATTGACTTGAAACTTAACACTTATGTTCTTAGGAAGGCAACTATTTTGACCAAAAAATGGTCATGTTTACGCCCACTTATAGCCAAAATCAATCATTTGCATATCTCCGGGCTAATAAGATGCATAGAAAATAGATTCAGTCAAAAAAAGTGGGCGTGGCACAAGGGGCGTGAAGAGTATTTAAGCTTCAGCCTGGCTGAAGTTAGCGTCCTTACTAGTTTTTCGTATACATTCTTATACCCAAACTTTGCAAAAACACATACATTTCAGAATAACCGAAAATTTAATTCATTTATTAAATTTGACTTTTGTACTCACATACGGCGATGTTTTTCGCAAATGGTTTTTTAAAAATGTCCGAGAGTATCCAATGCATCCATTTTTGGTTTCTCTCAATTTCGACATCAAAATGTCTAATGTTTCTTCCGAACAAGATGTCAGGTCTTTTCGGTTTATTAATCCTTCCCGAATCGCTGATCCAATAGCCGATCCAATTGGTTTCCTGAATCTTTAAAAAACAAATTTTGTCTCAATAATCGTCCATTTTGTGAGTTCTTATTTGCTACTTACTTGTTTTTTTGTTTTTTAATTGAAGACATCATTTGTTTTTTTTTTCACAAATTAGCACAAAATTTATCAAAACCAATTGAAATTGTTTTTATTAAGTTTTAATTTATGAAATAAAATAGAAAGTATCTTTATTAAGTTTTAATAAAAATTTTGGTTGTTTGGCACGAGCGATTTAATCGAACAGTGTTATAAGAATAACAATAGTTAGAGACGTAACCAATTTGGATAATTTACAATGATTTTATAAATGCAAGAAAAATATAATAGGGGGTGTCATAGAAACCTTGTACAAGTGATATTATGCCAAAAACAACCAAAAGGGAAATTTTGGTGTCACAGAAAACCTCTAAAAGAGAAATTTCCACTGTTTCAAAATCTCTGACTATATCATTAGAGATTTGATTAAATTCTCCCTTATTTGAAGTTCTTATAAATAATTATGAATAAAGAAATAAACTTTATGGCTTTCATCATTTATCTGCATTTAAACAGTTCGTTATTTTACATGTTTTCATCAGAAAAAACAATCAGTTTCATGCCTCGCCAATCTGCTTGCATTCATTTTCGAAAATTGAAAAGTGTATTCAAATTGAACTAAAAAAATTGTTAAAATATTCTGAAAAATATAATTGATATGTTGATGCCTTTGAAATGTTTAAACAAACTCGCAAAAAAAGTAAATTTAATTAAAATAAGCACCGAAAGTGCAGAAGTGTTTTTCGGGCAAGTTGGCATGTGAACACTTTTCAATGAACAAATGCGAAGAAGAAGAGCTAATTTAAAAGTCAAGCGTGTTTCCCAAAGAACAGAAACCAGTTAGCTACCAATACTACAAGGTGGTACAATCTACATAACATTGTTTATTTTAACTTTCGGAGTGTTTTTAATGTGCAACTTATTTTTATCCATATGCCAATCACAGCAAAAGAAAGAGTATGATTGCCAAAATAATCGATATGCTACATAATATTAAAAACTATCGTTTTTTTTGGTCGCCTAAAATATCTTCTTTTTCTGTTCGCTTATTCAATAAGAAGGAGAAGAAGGAAATATTCATCGTCCTCACCATGATGGTGAGTCAGGTGAGTGGACAGAAGCAATTGGCGGCGATCTGACTGTCTTCTTATAAGCTAATTTATAATAGAGGCAGCTACGAATTCATCAAATTCAGCAAAGTTGAATTTGCTATTGGCACAAAGCGCAAAACTGAAGAATCTGGCAAAAACTCTCCGGATTGTTCTCCTCCTGCTAAACAACAGTGCACACTCGCTGACACAACTACACCTATTTCGATGATCCTTAAATTCGACCGTTTCCGCCAGAAAAACCAGCTTCTTGACCACAACAAGCAATACCGCAAACTCGACAGCCGCTTTTAATGTTAATGTTGTTTTGGTTACCAACAAAATGTAACACATCTGATCATTGCAGATATTACCGTCAATCTGGAAACGGATACCATAAGAGAGTGTAAAAGTCGAACAACGACTCATCGGTGGCCTATGTCGTTTGTTGACTTTAATGTAAACACTAAATAAGTTAAGTAGAAAGAGTTTCTAAGCACTACTACAAAGCTTTTTTTTCAGGACATTCAATCAATGAATTCGACATTTAACTCCACTCTTCTACGCTACGTACGTCACTCTGAAAATAATTAGAGGCCTCTTTGAATGGACAGCGGACATATAAAAGTTTCCTCCATCGGGCCAAATACTTGTTACAAAAAGTTAAATTTAGCTTCGTTTTGTTTATTTTATACTTTTTTATATTATCTTACATTGTACATAC
The DNA here is from genome assembly GCA_034638295.1 of Phortica okadai. NCBI lineage: Eukaryota > Metazoa > Arthropoda > Insecta > Diptera > Drosophilidae > Phortica > Phortica okadai. Next base: position 51,842 of record JAWUZV010000057.1, on the reverse strand, counting down.
TTTTATTGTTATTTATATTTTGATGCATCTATTAATTTTGAACTTTGTATTTAACATATAAATTTTATTAAATTAAACAAATAAATAAAGCAATAAATTAACTTAGTATTGTTTTGTTTAGTACTACATTCGTCATTTACAGAGAGCTACCAAGTGCAATGGACATGGTGTAGTTAACAATCAGAATCGTAATCTTGGCAATTTGAGCAATATTTAGTCGTTGAATGTCATCCCAACAAAAGTGTGAATTTTTTTCAATTAAATAACATAATATTTCATAATATGTCAACCATGCTACATGTGTTGTGGAAAAAAAATATATATTTTTCGAACGTTCACAAAACGTCCGAAAACGAGTTTCCAAACAGACGTTTTGCCTGCAAAAATCGGACACATCAAAAAAGTCTATAAAATGTTCAAAATCGGACTCAAAAACTCTCGTAAACGAACTCGAGCAAAACTCTCGTAAACGGACTGAGTTTACATTCGAAAAATGCGTTCAGCCAAACGCAAATATAAGTGTTAAAATGGCTACCTGAGAGTGATCATTATTCAATATATAATACAAACCAATCAACCCTCATATGCATCTTAACAGCGCCCAATGAAGAACATTGGTTATACAGCGGCAACAACATTTGTATATACTGTTAAGTAGTTAACATAGGCGCCCAATGAAGAACATTAGTTATACAGCTTCAATAACATTTGTATATACTGTTAAGTAGATAACATAGATAATAACATTACACATCCAGAAACATAACATTTCTAATTCACATTGTTTTCAAAAAACTTACAACAAAAAAGCTATGATTACATTTTTCCAATTTTCTCCAAATCGGTACGTTTAATCGATCTGAAATTTTCACAGTATGCGTGCAAGTTGAAGATTTTTAAAGTTATAGGGCGTCAAATGCAAAAAATCGAAAACTGTGTCTACATTTTGCCAATTTTCTCGAAATTGGTATGAGGAATCAATCTGAAAGTTTCACAGCAGCATAGCTAATACATGCAGAGAGTATTAAAATATAACAAGAGACCGAAGGCCCCTCACGCTAAGCTTTCAGTTTTTGCGAATTAGCCGCCAAGTCACAGCGGAAAACTGTGCGACAGAGACGGAATGAGAAGTGTATATATTTGACTCGCTCAGACTGGAATTGTTTACACTTTTCCTTTTTTGTTTACTTTTGAGATGTTGCCACGTTTCATTTGCTTGTGCGGCGTGAACTTTTGTCTTGATTTTGGTTTTCATATTTTGTAAGTCCGGACGGACATTTCATATTCAATTATTTCAGAAAATTTTTAGATCTAATGAAAATAATGACTTTTTAAACATATTCTAATTCTTTATATCAGAATTTGTTCGCAGTTTGTGTTGATGCGAAGGACAAAGAGAGCAAATAAGGAACGAAAGCAATGAACATTTTCCATATTTTTGGCTGTCGCCAAAATTTCAGCAACAACAATGACAATGCGTATAGAACCAGCAAAAATTTTGGGATCCTATCATAAAATTCATAGCTGCGATGCGGCATTTATTGAAGCAAGTATTCATCGGTCGCATACTAAATGCGACTTAGAATTAGAGTTGGATGTTGCTCTGTCAACGTCAACGACCAAAAGTTTGATCGAGCATAACTTAACAACATAGTGGTGATTTGGATGCCGGTCTGAAGGCGGTTTGGATGCAACTTTGTACGAACGAAAAACGTACAAAGCTAGATCAAACAGCACAGGCAACCATTTACAACCTAAATACAATACGAAGCAAGATCTAACAGTTGATCGAACATAATTGTTTCGTCCCGCAACCCGCGGAAATATCGACACAATAAGACTTAGCGAGCAAGAGACATTTCACAACGGAAAAACAACTAAGTCTTTGTTCGCTCTGTTTCTTTTGGTTGTTGAGTTCGATTCAGTTCATGTGTATACGGTAGCCAAGAAGGTTGGCCTACGGCACGCAAGCCGTTGACAAATGCGCAGTTGAAGCGCAATTAAATTACTCTGACTTATGAAAAAACATAACGTCAGAGTAATTTATGTATGAATATGTTATTTTTATAGGTTTTATTAATATTTATATTAATACATATTAATAGTATGTATTTATAAAGTAATATGAATATATATATATATAAATTGGTTGGGTTCCCGAACCCGAACCTGAGTTCGAACGAACGGTATGATTGGTTGGAACGACCAACCTATTATACATATTTTAATCGAACCACTCGCATTTGTCGCGGCCATCGCTGTGTAAAATTCATTATGGTTGGATGAAACGGATGCGACATCCTCGCATACAATAATGCCGCATTTTACCAATGAAAATGCGCATGAAATTTTGCTGGGTTGCTTTTGCTATGATTTTTTTAAATTATGTGTATAATTTGCTTTTGCCTTGATTTTTTTATATTTTGCGTGTAACTTGTTATTTCTTTGACTTTTTGATATTATTGTCCTTCCTGACATTTATGTTTGCCTGGTATCCAGAATCATATTTGACAAATCATTTAGTACTTAAATCAACCTAATCTCTGTACAATAAAAGTTACATTGCCTCAGCTTAATTAAAATGTAATTTATTCGTAATAAGCATGAATAACTAAATACATATACATATTAAACTGACGGCACTTGATCAGTGCAATTATTTTATTTTCACTCTTAAAATCAAAACTCACAATATGAACATGCCCGCCCTACTTCTTCTTTTGTCCACACTTTCATTGAACACAACCTCGCGAACATGCCCACACCCCATTTCATAAACAAAAGTTGTTTATGAAATTTGGCAACGGAGCTGGAACTTCATTCATAATTTCAATTAAATTCCCGTGGTGTAGTACGTGTCTGTCCGTCGTCGTTAGAGCGAGCCAAACATACATTCGTTTTGCTGTCTCTGTCTGACAAGAATTTTCCGCCATCAGTTGCGGCAGATTTCATTTTGAAAGCGTGAGAGGCCTTCGGTCTCTTGTTATATTTTAATACTCTCTGCTTGATCCAATCAGATTGGCGATGCTTTACACTAATTGTTTTCCAGCTCAAAAAATTTGGTTGATTTGCGAAGGGTTTTTTAAACGCAGATTTATTAATGAAAGCCAGAGAGTATTAACATTTTATGAAAACATGTAAAATATTGAATTGTTGTAATGCATATTAATGGGAAACCATAAAGTTTATTTTTGGGTAAATAATTATTTCTAACAAGTTAAAAGAAGGCTGAATATAATAAAATCTCTAAGAAAATTGTCAGAGATTTTGCAAGAGTGTGGAAATATCTGTAATGTATTTCTCATACACGTAAATTTTCATTTTTAGTGTTTTGAAATCATCGACCTGAAATGTTGAACAGATTGTTGGATTTTATGCTACAGCAGAGTAGAGCTTTGTTTATTTAGTGAATAGTTATAAGTACAGTGAATATAATATGATATAGTTTAGAAGTAATAATGCGCTGTATGTCAATACGTCCTTTCACGATGAGAGTTGGCGATCGAAGGTAATCTTGCAGTGTTGTGAATTGGCGTCAGTAACATATGGCGCTAGGGTTGTCAGCATGTTCTAAGCTAGTGAGTTGTCAGATGCATAGTTCTTTCCAACACAGATCCTCCAATTTTATTACATAAAAACTATATTGATCAAAAATTGAACTACTTATAGCCAAAATTGATAATTTGCTTATTTCAGGATGCAATGAGCTAAGACAATGAGACTAACCGCCCAATTTTAGGAAATGTCTTAAGCAAGTTAAGCCGCTGTTAAGGCTTAACATTCTCTTAAATGTTAGTTGATAAAATTTAAAGGAAATCGATATTTTTGGAACAGAAAAAAAAGCTCTTTTTGTATCAACGGAGACTTTTTCCAATACCTGCTCGCGAGGACGTCTTAACAAAGATTTTTTTAAGACGTCTTGCGGAATTATATGAAAATAGTGAACATTACGAAAATAGAAATGTAAATAAATTATTGCGTGACAGTAGTGATCCCTTTTCTATTCCCGAAAATATTTTTGTGAAAAATTTTCGTTTTCCAAAAACTCTGTGTTTGCAATTGATGAATGAGCTGAAGCCGCATGACACTGGAAATAAAAAAATACCATTTGAATTTCGTTTCCTCGCCGCATTGTATTTATTCTCATGGCTCCTACCAAACGTGTGTAGGAAACAATTGGATGGGGCCAATGAGCCAGTCTTCGGTTTCTCTTGCGTTAAAAAAAATATCAATATTGATTTGCGAAGTTAAACAAGGTGAAGTGAGGTTCCCACAAACAACTGAGGAAAAAGTAGATATAAAGTAGTAGAAATTACACAAATCCGAAAATCCCCTCTCCTTATATAAATACTATAGCATCAATGTTGAAGCAGTAAGCACAAATTGCATAATAAACATACAAAGTTACATTATATTTTACACATACTTTGTTTACAGATTTGCGATTACCAACTACGGTTCACATCAGTGAACGCAAGGTTTCCTGGGTCCTGCCACGACTCCGGGATATGGAGAACGTCGGAAGTACGCCTTCACTTAATACGAAACCATTCCACTTTGAGTACCACGTGGCTGATCGCCGATCAGGGCTATCCTTTGGAGCCGTGGCTGATGACCCCTTTGGCAAATCCCGTGAAAGACAAGGAAAAGAAATATAACAAGCTTCATATTAAAAGTAGGAACGTAATTGAAAGGACATTCGGTCTTTTAAAAGCTCGTTTTCGATGCTTATCAAAACACCGAATACTTTATTACGACCACATAAGGTCATCCAACATCATCGGCGCATGTTTTAATAATAATTATTTAAATAAATAAATAATTATTTATCATCATTTAAATAAATAAATAATTATTAATCATAATTTTTTTTTTGCAATTATCTCTGCTATCGAAGACAATGTTGACGACAATTGCTTCATTGTCTCCTGCAAGGCCAAATGCGATGAAATGACTGCGTCGTGTTTTTGTCTCTCCATTTCATCGGGTCTCTTTTGGGACTCCATGCTGCTCACCATCACTTGATAGAGCGAATCAATTCGCTTTGTTGGTGGCTTGCGGCTCGTTGATGGAATATTGTCGAATTGTGTTGGCGACATCGATGACGACTGCTGCGACGGCGATTAAACGCTTTCTGTTGGCGACGTAAATGGCGTAGAAACCAACATCGTCGGGGACGTGAAGCTTGGTGTTTCCGCCGGTGTCAGTAGGAAATCATTTCCGTCGATTTCCACTAACACCTCATCCGTCTGATTGTCGTTTTCTACTTGTGCCTGAAAATATAAAAATTACATATAATATGTTATACATAAGTAGACAATCATATAGGCAGTGAGGTGCCAAATCCCATCATACGTGCTCCTTGCAATCCACACACAGCAGCAATTCCAAAAGTTTGCACGGCTTGCTCTTCAAACGAGCTGAGCTGGCAAACTGAGGATGAGCCTCCAACAGTCAAAGCAATATCTGCCTTCGCTTTGCGCGCACGAGATCTGACGAGCGACCTCCAGTGTGTCAGACTCTAAAATAAAAATTTGTTTGAAAATAAAATATATATAATTAACATTTTACTTACCTCTTTCCATTTTGCCGTAGTGCGGATTGGGCCCTTCATGGCTTTCAAATTTTGCGCCAGATCTTCCCAAGCCTCTTGCACAGCTTTTGGCGCCAAAGGGCTGTTTTTGCCAGCTTGCAGTTCCGGGTGCTGCTGACAATAAGCAACGAAAAATTGTAGTTGCTCATGGGTGGTGCGCTCACCTCGTTTTTGCCTAAACAATTAAAAAAAGAGTTTATTAATAAAAACAAACTTTTAAAAAAATATATTTCAAATTCTTACTTGTTTGCGTTGTCCATTTTCGTTTTTAAAGAAGAAGCACTTGGAAATAACATGAAACTCGCGCAAAACGTACTAAAAAATCATTTAACAGACGCTTAACATAAAGAGTGCACACTGTTCTGTAAAAAACAGCTTTCTAGTTAAGAAGAGCTTTCGATTTAAGAGATTGTTGTCTAAAATATGGAAATGCTTAAAATCTCCTTTAGAAATGTCTTCACTGATACATTTGTATCAACGAAGACATTTTTAAGACATTTCCTAAAATAGGGCGGTAAGTATATAAGATATTAAGATAAAGAGGAATTGAATCCAGAAAATGGGCATGGCAAGACCGAAGATAGCTTCCTTACTGGTATTTTGTTTCTTTTAAAGAAAGTTTCACTTCAAACACGTGTACTGTATTGCACGCGATTTTTTTTTTTTTTTTTTTTTGTAATAAAACGCAATACTTAAATCTGTCTTTTCAATAATATTCAATTAAAATTTAATTATTGGCTGTCCCCCAGTTGTATTTAAAAAAAAACATCTAAAATTTTCTTTCATAAAACTTCAGGGCTCAGTCGGCACGGGTTAGAATTAACTTAGGAAGCTGAAATTTTGTATTTAAGTTAAGTATACTGAACAGAAATAGCGGGTATGCGTTTTCAAAAATGCAAAAAAAAAAATCGACTAAATAAGGGACACCCTAATATATATATAATAATGTATAAAATGAAATAAAACCAGTAAGGGAGCTATTTTCAGCGTTGCTGAAACTTAGATACTCTTGCAAGCATTTGGAAAATCCGTCTTATAGTTTTTCCAAAAAGAATTTTATAAGTTTATAAAGATAAAGGGGCGTAACCCCGCCCATTTTCAATTTTTTTTTAAAGAATACTATGCAATCAATCTATATTTCATTTTACGATTTCCTATCTTGTCTGCTTATAGATAAATCACATTTTTAAGTTTTTCTCTATATGGGCGCGGCCACGCCCCTATGTCCGATTGTTATGAAACTTTGTAATATGGTCAAGGATTCTTAAAAACGTGTAACTGCAAGGTTTCATCTGTTTATAGTTGAGAACAAAAAAGTTTTTCTAACAAAACCCGAATTTTTGACCGATTGTTCCTGTGGGAGCTATATGCTATAGTTATCCGATCTTCACCAATTTTGTAGTGTGTCTTGAATTACGTCTAAGATATTCTTGTGCAAAAAATCGAGGCGATAGCTTTAAAATCAAAGAGTTTATTGAACAAAAACCTCATTTTTAACCGATCGTTCCTATGGCAGCTATATGCTATAGTATTCCGATCAGGCTGGTTTCTACATATAAACTGCCTGCAAGCAAAAGAAAATTTTCTGCGTTTAAATTTTTTTGCTAACTTCAAAACTCTGGGAGGAGTTCGCATTGAAACAGACAGACAGACAGACAGAATGACAGACGGACATGGCTATATGAACTCGTCTCGACGTGCTGATCAAGAATATATATACTTTATATAGTCGGAGATGTCTCCTTCTCTGCGTTGCAAACTTCACGACAAAGTTAATATACTCTTGCAAAAGTATAACAAAAGATTTTTTTTTATTAAATTCAGATTATTATGAGCGCATCGGACGAAGTTTGAGCCACAAAATGTTCGTGTCAGCGAAAGAGACACTTGTGTGTCGAAGACGCAAGTGCGCTAAAAAATTACGCTGTTGTCAGCATGATACAATTGACCAGCAAAAATTTTGGGATCCTAGCATAACATTCATAGCTGCGATGCGGCATTTATTAGTGCAAGTATTCATCGGTCGCATACTGAATGCGACTTAGAATTAGAATTGGATGTTGCTCTGTCAACGTCAACGACCAAAAGTTTGATCGAGCATAACTTAACAACAAAGTGGTGATTTGGATGCCGGTTTTGATGCAACTTTATACAAACGAAAAACGTACAAAGCTAGATCAAACCAGAGAGTATTAAATTATAACAAGAGACCGAAGGCCTCTCACGCTAAGCTTTCAAAAAATAATTTTTACTAATAATCAGCGGAAAAGTTTTGTCGCGATAGAGACAGCAAAACGAATGTATGTTTGGCTCGCTCTAACGACGACGGACAGACAATTACTATAATTGCGAATTTAGTGGAGTTTATGAATGAACTTCCAGCCTTGTTCCGAATTTTGTTTACGAAAAGTGATGGCAAGAGGTGAAGTGGCATGTGGCATGTATGCGTGGTTGCTAAGAAACGATCCTTCTTGTGTTCAATGAAAGTGTGGACAAAAAAAGAAGTAGGGCGGGCATGTACATGTTGTGAATTTTGATTTTAAGAATGAAAATAAAATAATTGCACTGATCAAGTGCCGTCGGCTTAATATGTATATGTATTAAGTTATTCATGCTTATTGCGAATAAATTACATTTTATTTAAGCTGAGGCAATGTAACTTTTATTATATAGAGATTAGGTTGATTTTAGTTTGAGTTTGATTGACTGAAGAAAATTATATTGCATTGTTTAGCGACGAAAATAATATAAAAAACTTGCGTTTAATTTGATTTTGCATTGAAATAAGTAAGCGAAATATGGCTTCTAAGCAAAATATGGTTCTTTGCAGTTTAAATTTTACTAAGCAAATTGATTCATGCTACTAGGCGATCACAAATGCTAGGCAATGTTGCCGAAAAATGAATAAAGGTAAAGTCTTGTCAAGAAAGTTGTGGGGGGCATGGACATTGCTTGTAAACACACGTACTACTTGCTTCTTGTGCGCATAGCAAGTGTGGACAAAAAATAATGCGGGCCATGGACATTGCTTGTGTTGTTGTTTTTTTGCGTTTTTGCTGCAAAAAGTAAGCACAAGGCTCAAGTAGTTATTTTCTTGTGCGCAAAGAAAGTGATGACAAAGAATGAAGTGGGGCACGTACATGTAATGAAGTTGAACGAAATGAAACTGACCAAACGCTGTTTGGTTAATTTAGACAATCTCAATAATGATATTCGATTGTCAATGAAAATTAAATTGCTCTTGTTTATAGCCTTCTAACTGCCTTATGGCTGCGTTTAGAATGGAGCATGTCTTCCGATTTCTTCTAATTTCCGATGGCGTTAAACGCAGAAATGTCCGCTTTTCGCCATGCATAGAATCTTCCACGTTCGCTTCTAAAAGAAGCGACACTCGCGGCAAAAGAAGTAACAGAGCATGGGTTGTTGTTGTAAAACCGCTGCTGTTATACGTTTGAGTTCGCTGTTATATTTTTTAGTTCGTCCACTTTATATGTTTTAGTTCGGACATTTACTATCCTATTTTGCTTGCATTTGAAGACGCGGGTTCGATTCTCAGCCGGGTCAACAAAAAACATTTTATTTAGTTACATTTTTTTTTTGTTTTTAAAAAAAAAGATGATGAATATAAAAATACAAAACTACTAAAAATTTGCTATGATAAAAAAAAAAAAATTATTATTACTAATTTTCCGACGGTTTTTTAATGTTTATTTTTTTATAATTTTTTTCCTTTGTTCATTATTCCTTTCTCCGTGTTTTTTGGCTTTATATTTTCTGTATTGACAAGTGATACATTGGATTATTAATTATTGAATAAAGGGAAACTTACTTATTTATTGAGTGAACCGCCGGCACCAGGACTCGAACCGCGGATCATCGATTCGCAAGCCGCCGCTTAACCTTCGCGGCCATTGAGACATATAGTAAAAGTGCGCCTAATTATGAATAAGAGCAGAGCCACCCGTCGGCGAAACTAAAAAGTGCGTTTGCCTGTTAGTTCTATTTTTAGCATGGACAACGAACTCTCTCCTAACCCTTCATCAGCAAAGCAGCGTTTCGTTTTGTGAAGCCTTCCACACTCGGTGCAAAAAAAAAAGCGACAGAGCATGTGTTGTTGTTGTAATTTTTCGCTGCTGTTATATTTTGCGTTGTGTTTCTCTGTCATACGACGACGCACAGTGGGGCCTTCTGTGTTTTTGCATTACAAAAATCATATCTTCTGAACGAATAAAGATAATTGCATGAAATAAGTGAATTCCTTAAGCTTTAAAACAAGCCATCGTACAATACGCTACGATATCTGGGAGCGGCACAGTAGGTTGTCAAAGTCAGAATTTGTTTCCGGTTCAGCTTTAGCATCAGAAAATAGCTAGTTTTCCATTTTTTATAAACTTAGAAATTTGCGAATGTACACAGTATATATATTCTTGATCAGTATGACAAGACGAGTTGATATAGCCATGTCCGTCCGCCCGTCTGTCTGTCTGTATATATACAATCTCCTCCTACAGTTTTGAAGATATCGAGCTGAAATTTTGCACAGAGACTTCTTATTCGTGCAGTCAACTCATTTGTCGGATCCAGCCATATCGGACCACTGGAACTGGTAGCCCCCATACGAAAAGAAGAAGAATAGTGAACAAAACTTGAATCGTTGTATAGAAAACTTTTTTGTTTTTGAAGATACAGGGCTGAAACTTCAAACATAGTACTTTCACATAATCCAACACAATGCCTAAAAGTTTTATTGAGATAGGGCAACTGGAACAGGTACCTGCCATACGAAATGAAGAAGAGGAAGAGAAGCAGATTTAAGTCGTTGTATGGAAAACTTTTTTGATTTGCAACATAGAGGGCTGAAATTTAAAAGGTAGTCATCCTACGTACTCAGGCCAATCGTCTATAAGTATCATTGTAATCGAACCACTGGAACTGGCACCTTCCATACAAAATGTAGGAAATTAAGACATTTTACCCCCCTTACACCGCCTACGATCAATTTTACCCAACAGCAGCATTGCAAAATACAACAGGTTGCTTCCTATGACCCCATTTGTTCACTTTATTAACATTTTAAAGCTGTTACAGAGAAACTATTTACTTTGCATTCTTCTTCTTATAGCTGCGGCAGCGAGTTTTTTGCATATTTTTGTGCAAGGTCGCGATCGTTTTTTCGCTATAAAAGCCAAAAAGGGTTCAATAGAGTTATAATATTTTACAGTTTGGTAAATGAATATATAATAAAGATAAATATGAAGACGTGGCAGAATGCAATTTTGTGCATTTTTTGTTTTTGTCCACCAAAGTTGAAAAATACCCAAAAAATAGATAGTTCGAAAAACAACCTTCTCTAGTAAACTATAAATGCTAAAGACTTGGTATTTATATTATAACACTATAATATGGCTACCTAAGAATAGAAATCAATTCGATAGTGATTCGAGTTATAATTTTGTTTTTATTCCATCTCAAAGATGCCAAATTTAAAATAAAATGAGTATGTCATTGAAAGTTAAAAAAAAGGTCAACTTTGACTGCGCATATCTGCCAAACTGTAATTCCGATTTCGTTAAGGTTAATATTTCCTTAATCTCTGGAAAATTCTCTATCGGACATATTAATTTGCTTTGTCGAAAGCGTTCATGAAATTTTTGATTTTTGCAAGCTGAATGTATCTAAGGCCCCTCTGTGCGACGCTTTTGATAAAACAAATATATGTGCCTGATAGAGAATTTTCCAGAGATTAAGGAAATGTTAACCTTAAAGAAATCGAAATTATAGTTTGGAAGCTTTCGCCAGTCAAAGTTGACCCTTTTTCCAACTTTTAATAACATACTATATTTTTGGTAAATTCGCCATCTTTGAGTTGGAATAGCAACGCAATTATAACAGGAATCATTATCGAATTAATTTATATTCTTAGGTAGCCGTATTATAGTGTTATAACATAAATATGAAGCCTTTGGCAGTTGTAGTTTTTTTAAGGGAGCTGTTTTTCGAACTATCTATTTTTTGGGTATTTTTGAACTTTGGTGGACAATTAAAAAAAACCTCATTTTATTTCACCTTCCAAATTTTAAACATATGTTATTTAGATATTTCTTTACCTAATTCAAAAAACGTTATACCCCTTTGGATCCATTTAAGGCTGATTTTTATTAGAAAACGGTCGCAACCTCGCACAAAAATATGCAAAAAAGTCGCTGCCGCAGCTATAAGAGGAAGAATGCAAAGTAAAAAGTTTCTCTGTAACAGCTTTAAAATGTTTATAAAGTGAACCAATGTTGTCATAGGAAGCAACCTGTTGTATTTTGTAATGCTGCTGGTGCGTAAAATTGATCGTAGACAGTGTAAAGGGGGGTAAAATGTCTTAATTTCCTACATTTTGTATGGGATGTGCCAGTTCCAGTGGTTCGATCATAATGATACTTATAGGCAATTGGCCTGAGTACGTAGGAAGACTACATTTTAAATTTCAGCTCTCTATGTTGAAAATCAAAAAAGTTTTCCATACAACGACTTAAATCTGCTTCTCTTCCTCTTCTTCATTTCGTATGGCAGGTACCAGTTCCAGTTGCCCTATCTCAATGAAACTTTCAGGCATTGTGTCGAACTATGTGAAAGTACTATGTTTGAAGTTTCATCCCTCTATCTTCAAAAACAAAAAAGTTTTCTATACAACGAATCAAGTTTTGCTCGTTTTTCTTCTTCTTTTTGTATGGGGACTACCAGTTCTAATAGGCCGATCATGCCGATTCCGACTTATGAGTTGATCGCACAGAAAAGAAGACTCTGTGCAAAATTTCAGGTCGATAACTTCAAAATTGTGGGAGATATTGTATAAATACTGATAGACGTACATACGGACGGACGGAAATGACTATATCAACTCGTCTTGTCATACTGATCAAGATTATATATACTGTGTACAGTCGCAAATTTCTAAGTTTATAAACAATGGAAAACTAGCCATTTTCTGACGCTTAAGCTGCACCGGAAACAAATTCTGACTTTGACAACCTACTATGCCGCTCCCAGATATCGTAGCGCATTGAACGATGGCTTGTTTTAAAGCTTAAGGAATTCCCTTTCAAACAAAACTTATTTCATGCAAATATCTTTATTCGTTCAGAAGATATGATTTTTGCAATGGAAAAACTCAGAAGGCCCCACTGTGCGACGGTGCAAACCATTTATAAAAACTTTGACAAATCGAGTTCATTCGAAAGTAAGCCGCGCAGCGGCCGTCCAAAGAAACTTACCCGTAGGGACATTTCCTTCAGCCGCAATGAAGTAAGCCAAAACCCCAAGGTACATGCTACCAACTTGGCACAGGAGCTAGCTGAACGATCCAAAATTGTTGTACACCCACGCACAATAACAACAATTAAATTAAATTGTATATAGAAAGTTTAATGACTTTACAATTGTCAATAACAACATAGAAACGACACTTATTATCAGATATGTTCCATTGGCAGATCCATTTTCCGAGTGGATTTTGAGCCCTTGACAAAGAACAATTTTTAAATATAGTAAGAGTAGATCACCACTAAAAAGGAAACTTTGTAGGTATAAATAAACCTTCCTAAAAATGTTCTTTTGACAAATAAAAATTAAAACATCAAACTTAATTTTTTCCTTTAAATTCTTACGTAATAAATATCAATCAAGGGGTAGGGGTCACCATGATCTTATTTTATCTTACATGTAGGGAGGAGGGGGTCAAAAACAGGCAAAAATCGCCTTGCGTAATTAATGAACGTCCCCTTAAGAAACAAAAAATTTTCTATACAATGACGTGAAACTTGCTTCTCTTCCTCTTCTTTGTTACTTGGAACTACGGTTCCTTAAAAAACTGCTGGGTATGCGTGTGCGCACACAAGTCAATGCAAAGAATTAATACACACAATTTAAATTTGCTTTGCTTATGTTTCATAGCGCACCAACAAAATATTTGGTTCATTATTAGTATGTTTTGTGTATAACTATTTTACATAGGTGAAGCTATTATGAAATAAGATGATTAATTTCAAAAATGCTTATGAGCTAAACAATTTGGTTCGCTGCAAATAATATTTGCTTTCCTTGCCCCTTTCATTGGTCTTCTAATGATTTTTTTTAATATTATTAATTTGACATATGTATGTATTTCAGGTTCATAATGTATGGTACAATGACCAAGCGTAAACGCATTTTAATTTTGATTAAAAATCGAAGATTATTATTAAGATTGTCAAAATTAAGCAAACTGCGCTTGGTCAGTTCATTGTTTCATTTTCGTTCAACTGAATAACATTTTCTGCCCACTTCATTCTTTGTCTCCACTTTCCTTGCGCACAAGAAAATAACTACTTGCGAATAAACAACAAAAACACAAGCAGTGTGAATGTATGCATCATTTTTGTCCCACCTTTCTTTGTGCACAAGAAGAAAAAAAAGTCGCGTGTAACACAGTACACGTGTTTGAAGTGAAACTTTCTTTAAAAGAAACAGAAAACCAATAAGAACCCTATCTTCGGCCTTGCCATGCCCATTTTCTGGATTGAATTTTTCTTTACCTTAATATCCTATATACTAATATTCATTGCTTTAAGTGGGCGTTGCCATGCCCAATTTTTAATCAAAATAGTTTTTATGCTTCTTTAAGACAATAAATGTGAAGTTTATGCTAATAAAATTGGAGGATCTGTGCAACATTTCAGGTCGATGATTTCAAAACATTCAAAACGGAAATGAGAAATCTATTAAATATGTATATTTTCACACCGTTCCAAAATCTCTGACAATTTTCTCAGAGATTTTATTAAATTTAGCCTTTTTTTAAATTGTTATAAACAATTATGTACCAAGAAATTATGAACCTATTAATCTGCATTAAAACAATTCAATATTTAACATCTACATTTAAAATAACCTTTTCATCAACGAAATTTTTTGAGCTGGAAAACAATCAATGCACAGTGGTTGATTTAATAGGCCAAAAATAAAACCAGTAAGGACGCTATAGTCGAGTATACTCGACAATATAATACCCTGCACACATAGTGGGTGGTGCCACACCCCAAATCTACAACAAAATGTTGGTTTGACATCGCCCGATCAAATAGTGTTCAAAATATCAAGAAAATCGGTCAAAAAATTTGGATTTTACGAAAAATTTGAGTTTGTCGGTCTCTGAGGGGTAACTATGAATGTGAGGGGAAATTTGCGGTATGCAATTTTAAAGATATATATTTACTGAGTTCGTTTACAAAATTTGAGGTTCGTACCTTCAATAGTATTGGAGATATAGCAATTTTAAGAAAACAACCGGGGGAGGGGAAATGAAGAGGAGGGGGAAAAATTGTGGTATGCAGTTTTGTAGAGCTACTTATACTGAGTCTACATACCGACTTTCATGTTCTATCTCTTTGGATGTTCGAGTTATAGCGTTTTCAAAAAGTGGGTGGTGCTGGATGGGCGGGAACAAATCTTGATCTGCTGCCGAGCATCACGAGTCTACCCTCCAAATTTCAAGTCTCTAGCTATTATAGTTTCTGAGAACCATTGGTGAATACGGACGGACGGACAGACGGACGGACATAGCTTAATCAATTTCTCTTGTCGTCCTGATCAAGAATATATATACTTTATAGGGTCCCCCTGCCCTCTTTCTGTGCGTTACATACATTTCGTTCAAACAAACACAATATACCCCGATACACAGTATGTGTACAGGGTATAAAAACACAAAAGTTTGAAATTGGTCATTCTTTGTCTAAAAAATACTGCTTAACATAGCAATAAAACTAACTGTAATTTCATTTTTGGTCTCTCTCATTCGTACGCGCTACGAATAGCGAGAGAAGAGAGACAAAAAAAAAAAATCGCGTGCAACACAGTACACGTGTTTGAAGTGAAACTTTCTTTAAAAGAAACAAAAAACCTTTAAGGACGCTATCTTCGGTCTTGCCATGTCCATTTTTATACCCTGTACACACACTGTGTATCAGGGTATATTAAGTTTGTTTGAGACGGTTTGTATGTAACGCATAGAAGGAGGGGAGGGGGACCTTATAAAGTATATATATTCTTGATCAGGATGACAAGACAAATTGATATAGCCCTGTCTGTCCGTCCGTCCTCACCAATGGTTCTCGAAAACTATTAGAGCTAGAGACTTGAAATTTGGAAGATAGACTCGTGTGGTCGAACACTAGATCGAGTTTGAAGGAATTTTCGCCACACCCATTCCTTCCCGCCCATCGAGCACAACCAAAGGTCATTTTTTTTCTTAAAATTGCTGTTTCTCCAAAAGTATAAAAAATACAATGATGAAATTTTGTATACAAACTCAGTTAACATACCTTTTTAAAACTGCATACAACAAACTACCACTTTCCCCGCAAAGACCAACAAACTAAAATTTTGCAATGCTTTGTATCAAAATCCGTACTAAAGCGCCATCTAATGGCAACATTGCACTCTGAGCCCTGCCTTACCTTGGCAAATACAGAAACCATATCGTGGTACACTGCTTTTGCTGTCGGCGAAAGTTTAACGTGTTATAAACATAAGTGTGTGTACAGGGTATTATTTAGTTGAGAATACTCAACTATACCGCCCTTACTGGTTTGAATTGAATTTCTTTTTATCTTAATATCCTATATACTAAGTTTCATTGTTTTAGCTCATTGCATCCTGAGATATGCAAATTATCAATTCTTGCTATAAGTAAGCAAAATAGTTTTTATGTCTCTCTAAGACAATCAGTGTCAAGTTTCAATTGATTAAGAAACAAAAAACGTTTTCCATACAATGAAATTTGCTTTTTTTCCTCTAATCAATGATTTATTGGAAGATATGTGCAACATTTCAGGTCGATGATTCCAAAACAATCAAAAGGAAAAATTAGGTGTCTGAGAAATCTATTACAGAAATTTTCACACCCTTGTAAAATGTCTGACAATTTTCTCAGAGATTTCATTAAATCCAGCCTTCTTTTAAGTTGTTATAAGTATTTATGTACCAGAAATAAACTTTGTGGTTTCCCCATTAAAACAATTTAATATTATACATGTTTTCATTAATAAATCTGCTCGTAAAAATAGTACATTTTATGAAAATATGTACATACATACATATGTATGTATGTACCAACCATGTACAATTTGGAATGTGTACATTTTTGAATGCATAAATGCTAAGAAGAAGAATTAATTCTGCACATTTCAATTAATTCTTCTTCTTCGCATGTGTCTCCCGAAGAACAGAGTTAACTACCAATGCTCCAATATGTGGAATCTACTTGACTTTATTCATTGTATATATAATTTATTATTAGTGTTCACTTTCGGAATTTTTTGAATTTGTAAATTAATTGTTTTTATTTGCTAGTCACAGCAATGGAAAGGGTATTATTGTCAATTGCAAAATTGAACGGGCTTCAACATTATTAACTGCAGATGATTTCGCGGCAATTAGCAACGTTAAATAGCGGGCAACAACAAGCACAATGCATACGCACAGACAGTGTCATAGGTAGCAACAACCACACTGTCCGACCTAACGGAGCATGCTTATGCCGAAAATAACAACAACAAGAGTTGTTGTAATATTTGGAGTACATGTACCAGGTTAGTTGTTGTTGCATATGCGTCAGAGGGCGAAAGAGACGGTTGAAGAGGAATGCCATAATTACAACAAAGCATGTTGTTGTTGTTACGTTTTTTTTTATGACTACTCACTTTATGACTACAGACCGTCATTCTATATACTGTTTCATTCTCTCGCAGGCTAAATCATATAAATGTATAGTCTGTCTCTTTTTCATGTCGTTTCATCGAGTTTCAAATCACACCCATGCTAAAGAAGTTTCACTTCAAAAACACGTGGACATGTTTTGAATTGTGTATTAGTTTGTGTGTTACTATGAGTGTTAATGTATAGTGTAACGGCTATATTTAACTATTGCGCTGCACATTAACAGTCATAAGCAAGCGAAATTTAATTCAAAACATTAGTACACAATTTGAACATTTGCTTTGCTTATGTTACAAAGCGTACACACAACACATATGACATTTATATTTGCGGTTGGCTGAACGATAAATTGTCGTATGTGTTGTGAATGGGTGTGTAATATAAGTGACATGTTCAGCTACTGTTCAAAATCAGGCAGCTGTTAACTATACTGTAACAGCTTAACAGAAACAAAGAAGCAAACATTCGTATGTTAGCGCGCTGAGATTGGCTGTGCGCAAATTTCAATCTTGAGCCAGCAGGGCAGCGATTCGGTCGCTTTGCTCGCACAAGCACTCATGTATGTCCCTGTCCCAAAAAATGAATTTTAATATTAATATTATGGCCAAACTATAATTAAAAGAATTATTAAAACCAAATTAGATCACTAATATGGCCTTCTACAACAATTTGTAAAAGACATAAAAAATCTATAAAATAAAAAATTGACATTTTTCAGAACTATGAAAAATAGCAAAAACTGACTTTGGCGGCTATTTTGCCAAAAGCAATATTTTCAATTGGCAAAAAAAATGCATCTGATAAAGATTAAAATATAATTCTTTCACTAGGCTGTTCGTTATAACGCCTTTAATCAAATCAGAGTATTTTGAAAAATCTATAAAGTAATTTAAAAATTAACATTTTTCATTGCCTACAATATGCGCAAAATATAAATTTACGTAGATTTGGTCGCTGGCCTTATCAAATTTTCTCACACATATACTGAATATCAGCCACGCCTTCTCGACCGAATAAAACATACTTCTTTTATATTCCCTCTCGTTCTTAAAGTTTTGCGCTGATGTTAGCAGAGAGTATTAAAATATAACAAGAGACCGAACAGAGAGTATTAAAATATAACAAGAGACCGAAGGCCTCTCACGCTAAGCTTTCGGGTTTTTGAGATCCCGAATAGATAACTGGCGGAAAACTGTGTGACAGAGACGGAATGAGAAATGTATATATGGCTGATTTCATAAACGCAGTTTGCAAAGCAACACTGCAATGCATAGTGTTTATAATGCAAAACAACACTGCGAAGCAACACTGCTTAGCCAAATAATGCGTAGTAATTTAAAGCGTTTATGAACGCAGTGTTGCTTTGCTGTGATTTTTATTGAGAGTGAACTCGAAAAATAAATTGAAAAATGAGTGTACATCTATCGTGCGCTTTTGTTTTACATACAGCTTTAGAATTGGTTGAAACAAATTCTACAAGCACCACTATTTTAATTGAAAGTATTTAAAAAAAACGTATGCGACGCCGATCTGTATTATTAATGGATAGCGATTATAAAAGGAAAATTCCTAAAACTCGAAATTTTCATAAAACAGTCAATATTATGCAGGATGACGTGTTTTACTCTCATTTTCGTATGACGCTTCTTAATCCTTTTGTATGTGCCCAATATATTTATGAAGCATCTAGTCGCTTCATCTTTAGAAAATGGAAACGTGCTGTCAATGTCGTTTATTTCACGCATTATTTGCTCCCAAATAGTAACCCTCTCCTTTTTTTTTGGCGATAAATTCAGCTTCATGGCGCAAACGTACTTCTACCAGTAGCTTCTTTCTATCGTGACTCCACTTCATTTCACTATTGAGATATTATACATATTAAAAATTTAAATTTTACTTGAAAAGAAATTTTACTTACGACATGACATTTATTTCGCCCGCCAAAAATATATGTTTTTTGCTTGAGCCGTATAAGCCACTCAGGATCTGACACTATAAATGCTAGCGTATCAATTACACTGTGGTTGGTTGTATATCCAATGAAATACGCAATACGATAAGTCTTTGAAAACACTGGTTAAATAGCGATAGCTCTGTAAAAAGTTTTGCTTTATGCGAATTTTTGCTCTGTAGTCCCGCCAAAAATTTAATGCATCACAAATAGTAGTGATGCGCAATTTTGAGAAGTGTTGCGCATCCAAAAGTTTTTCAAGGCATTTGTGAACACTTGACTTTGTCAAAAAATAAGCAATGGCGTTTGTGAACACTATGCATTGCAGTGTTGCATTGCAAACTGCGTTTATGAAGTCAGCCTATTTGACTCGCTCAGCCTGGAATTGTTTAAATTTTTCCGATTTTGTTTACTTTTGAGATGTTGCCACGTTTCATTTGCTTGTGCGGCGTGGATTTTTGTCTTGATTTTGATTTTCATATTTTGCCAGTCCGGACGGACATTTTATATTCAATTATTTCAGCAATTTTTATAATTTATGAAAATATTCAACATATTCTAATTGTTAATATGAAAATTTTATATTTTTCATTATATTTTTACTAACATGCCAATATAAATAAAATGTTAAAAAATCCAAAATTGAATTTTTTACAATCAGCATTTTAACATATCAATATCAACTAACAATTATTCGCTTTTGTTGTCTGAATATAGGCAAACAATTCGAATTTTATACTGATGGTATCAGGATAACATGAAACTAAGTAGCAGAACAATACATTTTGCATTTGCTAAATTGTTAGGTTATGGTTGAGACGGGTAAAGGGGTACATGTGTGTGCCGTGGTCACGCAAAGAATCAAATTCTGAATAAGCAGGGAAAGTGTGTAAAGCACAAAACCGGTTTGGCTCGTGTGACTGATCTAGGATGCGAAGTGCGAAGAGGCAGGGAAGTCGCCAACAACAAACAACAAAAACAATACCCACACACTTATTGCTCCACTACACCCTTTAACAACATTTGCATTGACTTTGGTTGTGGAGCAGAGGGAGTAAGTGTGTGTGGGTAACTTGCTTTTGCTATGATTTTTTGATATTTTGTATGTAATTTGCTTTTGCCTTGATTTTTTTATATTTTGCGTGTAACTTGTTATTTCTTTGACTTTTTGATATTATTGTCCTTCCTGACATTTCTGATCGCCTAGTAGCATGAATCAATTTGCTTAGTAAAATTGAACAGCGATTACTTTTGATCTGCAAAGAAACCATATTTCGCTTAGAAACCATATTTCGCCTGCTTATTTCAATGCAAAATCAAATTAAACGCATATAAAAAATATTATTTTCGTCGCTAAACAATGCAATATAATTTTCTTGAGTCAATCAAACTCAAACTAAAATCAACCTAATCTCTGTATAATAAAAGTTACATTGCCTCAGCTTAAATAAAATGTAATTTATTCGCAATAAGCATGAATAACTAATCCATATACATATTAAGCCGACGGCACTTGATCATTCCAATTATTTTATTTTCATTCTTAACATCAAAACTCACAATATGTACATGCCCGCCCTACTTCTTCTTTTGTCCACACTTTTATTGAACATAAGAAGGATCACGCTAAGCTTTCAAAATGAAATCAGCCGCAACTGATGGCGGAAAATTCTTGTCAGACAGAGACAGCAAAACGAATGTATGTTTGGCTCGCTCTAACGACGACGGACAGACACGTACTACACCACGGGAATTTAATTGAAATTATGAATGAAGTTCCAGCTCCGTTGCCAAATTTCATAAACAACTTTTGTTTACGAAAAGTGTTGGCAAAGATGAAGTGGGGTGTGGGCATGTAAGTTAACGTATGCCGCAAGCGCGCCAAAGTTGACACATTTCATTGTCACTTCGGTGCCACACTTTCGGTGCCACCCTCTTGGTGCCGGACCGTATCTTAAACACTTTAAGCTCAAATCATGAGTTCAAGAGCTAGAGCTACAGTTCTTGTTTACGAATCTGAGCAATGCGATCCGCTTAGCTGACACATTGCTTTAACACTTTTCTAGAGCTCGAGCTAATTAAGTCTTTCTATGGGACACTTCTTCACCAACAAAAGGTAAACAGTTTCTCTTATTTACAAATCTGAGCAATGCGATCCGCGTAGCTGACACATTGCTCTAACACTTTCCTATTAGCGATCAGCGACCAAGCGATCCGATATCAAAGGGCTATTCCAGCTCACGCTTTGTTTACAAAACAAAGCAATGCGATCCGCGTAGCTGACACATTGCTTTGACACTTAACCATTAGCGTGTCGCGGGCAAGCGCTCTCTCAAATATGCTGAGTCGCGATCAAGAGCTCTCTCAATCCTTCTTTCTATTGTGTAAACTAACGCTTCCTTCAAGTTAGAACTCAAGTGTGGTACAATTGATAACATTACATAATTCCTAAGAGCAAACTATTTGCTCATGCAAATCAGTATATAAACGTAAGCCCAAATAATTTGGGAGCAGGCTTATCTCTAACCACGACGTGGTCGGTTGTAATGTCCTCACACAAAAATATCAAACTTAAATAAAAATAAATGTATTAACCAAATTCTCCAACGAATTTATTTAATTGGCGCCCAACGTGGGGCCACGTCAAGAAACGGTATTAATAATATAAAATATATATCAACGGCGGCGTTTTCAGGAGCTTTATGTCCCAAAGTTAGTTTATTTTTTAATGTGCCGGAAGTATCAACGGCGGCGTCTTCAGGATTTTTTAATCCCAAAGAAATTTTTGATTTTTTAAAGGGTTTTTCTTCCCAAAAAATGCTGCTTCGTTCGCAGTCTTTTATTGATTCGGTTTGCGGATCGTTTCCGCAATTGTCAACCCTTGGGTTGTAAAAAAATATGGTTTCTTTCTTATCTTCATATGCTAGGTTCATATTCTTTAGATCTATGACCGCATTAATTTTTTTTAGAATATTACAACCGATTATGACGTCGGTTTCTAAATTCTTGATTTCGTAGTATCTTCCTTTGATACCAAATAACGTTATATCTTGATAACTTGTAATACGAGTGAAACCATTAATGGTTTTGACGCGTTTTGGAATGGCAAGTTGTTTTTTATTGCCATAGATGCCTTCCTTGATATAGGAGGCTGTTGCTCCTGTGTCAAGTAGCAACTTTAATTTCTGACCGGATTCCCGATCAGTTTTGTATAAGTAAGGAAGCCCTACTTTGTTTAATCTAAAAAATGATTTTCATTTAGATTATTTGCTCGAGGAGTTTCAATTTGCTCCTCTTCCACATTATGCAGCCTTTGTGATTTATATTGAGGCTGTTGAGATTGTTCGCCATCTCGAGGGCGTTTGATATTATTATCGTTGGGTTTTCGCCCAATTAGGTTTGCCGAAACGGAGTCTATCTCCATTGGTTCTGGCATTTGGTTTTCCCAAATTGCAAATTGTTTTCCCTATTATTTTTTGGCGTGGAAGGGCCTTGGTTATTTTGTTGGTAAGGTACCTTTCCCTTGTTGGGTATGATTTTCTTTTTCCCTTCAAAATAATATTGAGCAAATCTTGCTCTTTGATAGTTCGATTCTAACTCCTGTGCCTTCGCTAATGCATTAGGAAGGTCCTCAGGGTTTAGCGAGAAGAGGATGTCCGATAGCGGGGATTTTAGGCCGCTTATAAATATTCTTAAGGCGCTTCGTCTGTTTTTTTGATTTAGTTCCTTGGACACTTCCGAGGAACTACCATAAGTCATAATGGTTTTGTTTGTTAACAATGTGAGTTTCTTATTTACTAGGTTGTAGAACTCAAGGACACTTAAATTGCCCTGTTGTAAAATACTGAGTTCTTCATCTAGTATGTGGATCGGACGTCTGTCCGAATAAGCAAAGTCGAGTCTTGCCAGTATGGCTTCAAGATTCAAGACTGTGCCGTGGTTAGTCAGGCTATCATTCGCGTCGCCCACAATTTTATTCCTTAGGATTACTAGGGCAGAGAAATAATTCTTGCTGCCTAGTTTATAAAGGCTCATTGTGTTATTGGCGGCTTCGCGCCAACTGACATAACTGGTTATTCTGCCTGTGAATTCAGGCAGTGATTTAATCATGTCCAATGACGTTGAACAGACTAGTGTTATATCGATGGTTTGTTTTTTATATTCAGTTACTGGTGGAGTAACTGTAGCTTGTAGCTGCGTTTTTAACGTACTTATTTCTGTACGTAGGGAGACCGTTGCCTCGGCTATTAGCCGAGTAATCAAGTCGACTGTCAGATTGTTATTGCCTACACTCATTTTGATGAATTTGTCAATTAATTCGTCCACTGTTATAAGTTTTTAAGAAAGGAGTTTTTAGAGTGTCTATTGCCAAGAGGAAAATCCCTAATATCAGATTATTATTTAAATTCTTCTTGCTTAATATATAGCTTTATGATTTTGAACTATTTATCAAATTTAAATTTTTCTTGCTTAATATATAGCTTTATGATTTTAAACTATTTATCAAAATGTGTTTTTTTTTGTTTTTTTTTCAAAGTATTGTTTCTTTTCTTAATATAGTTTTTTATACTGACTCACTGATTCCGGTTATCCTCCAGAATTTTCTGAATACGTCTGTTGATATCCCTCCAGAATTCTCTGTCTTGAGCGTTGTCTTTCTGGTTGTTCTCCTGGATGCCTTGTAGTTGTCCTTCAATGCCTCGGTAGTAATCGGCGTCTTCCTCCTTGTGAGGGTAGGTAGATGAACTTGGTAGTTTTATTTCAATGTCTTCGACTTCTTCCGACTTCGGTAGCATGTCTTTGTGTTGATTTTTAGTGTGTTTTTTTTTACCTTTGCTTCACTTAGCACTTTTTATTTTTGTTCACAACACAGTTATTGTCTGTGTGTTCTGTAGATCCGCACTGGATACAATATTTCAGCGGCTTGTAGCCTTTGGCTTTTGCTACTAAGTTTTTGATGGAGTCCATTTGGTTGTTAATAAGCTGTTGGTTTGTTTTATTAGAGCTTCTTTTTTGCGTTAGAGTTTTTTGTTTCTTGAAGCACTGACGAGTTCGGTTTGTTTTATTGGAACCGTTACGGGCTTATAGGGTTTTTGTTTCTTTTACAAAGCACTGACGCGTTCGTTTTTGTGTTATTAGAACCGTTGCGGGCTTATGTTGCGGACTATTTATTTCGTCCTGAATTGCGACACTAGCTAAAAGCTTTGGTCGTCTTGGTGGGTTTAAAGCACTGACGCGTTCGTTTTTGCATTATTAGAACCGTTGCGGGCTTATGATGCGGACAATTTATTTTGTCCTTAATTGCGACACTAGCGAAAAGCTTTGATCGTCTTGGTTAATTTTTTTTTTCCTTAAGCACTAACGCGTTCGTTTTATATTATTAGAACCGTTTTAGGCTTAGTTTTATATTATTAGCTAATGCAAATCAGTATATAAACATAAGCCCAAATAATTTGGGAGCAGGCTTATCTCTAACCACGACGTGGTCGGTTGTAATGTCCTCACTCAAAAATATCAAACTTAAATAAAAATAAATGTATTAACCAAATTCTCCAACGAATTTATTTAATTGGCGCCCAACGTGGGGCCACGTCAAGAAACGGTATTAATAATATAAAATATACCTAACGTGCGCCTCTAACTAAGCCTAAAACGGTTCTAATAATATAAAACGAACGCGTTAGTGCTTAAGGAAAAAAAAAATTAACCAAGACGATCAAAGCTTTTCGCTAGTGTCGCAATTAAGGACAAAATAAATTGTCCGCATCATAAGCCCGCAACGGTTCTAATAATGCAAAAACGAACGCGTCAGTGCTTTAAACCCACCAAGACGACCAAAGCTTTTAGCTAGTGTCGCAATTCAGGACGAAATAAATAGTCCGCAACATAAGCCCGCAACGGTTCTAATAACACAAAAACGAACGCGTCAGTGCTTTGTAAAAGAAACAAAAACCCTATAAGCCCGTAACGGTTCCAATAAAACAAACCGAACTCGTCAGTGCTTTAAGAAACAAAAAACTATAACACAAAAAAGAAGCTCTAATAAAACAAACCAACAGCTTATTAACAACCAAATGGACTCCATCAAAAACTTAGTAGCAAAAGCCAAAGGCTACAAGCCGCTGTAATATTGTAACCAGTGCGGATCTACAGAACACACAGACAATAACTGTGTTGTGAACAAAAATAGAAAGTGCTAAGTGAAGCAAAGGTAAAAAAAAACACACTAAAAGTCAACACAAAGACATGCTACCGAAGTCCGAGGAAGTCGAAGACATTGAAATAAAACTACCAAGTTCATCTACCTACCCTCACAAGGAGGAAGACGCCGATTACTACCGAGGCATTGAAGGACAACTACAAGGCATCCAGGAGAACAACCAGAAAGACAACGCTCAAGACAGAGAATTCTGGAGGGATATCAACAGACGTATTCAGAAAATTCTGGAGGATAACCGGAATCAGTGAGTCAGTATAAAAAACTATATTAAGAAAAGAAACAATACTTTGAAAAAAAACAATAAAAAACACATTTTGATAAATAGTTTAAAATCATAAAGCTATATATTAAGCAAGAAAAATTTAAATTTGATAAATAGTTCAAAATCATAAAGCTATATATTAAGCAAGAAGAATTTAAATAATAATCTGATATTAGGGATTTTCCTCTTGGCAATAGACACTCTAAAAACTCCTTTCTTAAAAACTTATAACAGTGGACGAATTAATTGACAAATTCATCAAAATGAGTGTAGGCAATAACAATCTGACAGTCGACTTGATTACTCGGCTAATAGCCGAGGCAACGGTCTCCCTACGTACAGAAATAAGTACGTTAAAAACGCAGCTACAAGCTACAGTTACTCCACCAGTAACTGAATATAAAAAACAAACCATCGATATAACACTAGTCTGTTCAACGTCATTGGACATGATTAAATCACTGCCTGAATTCACAGGCAGAATAACCAGTTATGTCAGTTGGCGCGAAGCCGCCAATAACACAATGAGCCTTTATAAACTAGGCAGCAAGAATTATTTCTCTGCCCTAGTAATCCTAAGGAATAAAATTGTGGGCGACGCGAATGATAGCCTGACTAACCACGGCACAGTCTTGAATCTTGAAGCCATACTGGCAAGACTCGACTTTGCTTATTCGGACAGACGTCCGATCCACATACTAGATGAAGAACTCAGTATTTTACAACAGGGCAATTTAAGTGTCCTTGAGTTCTACAACCTAGTAAATAAGAAACTCACATTGTTAACAAACAAAACCATTATGACTTATGGTAGTTCCTCGGAAGTGTCCAAGGAACTAAATCAAAAAAACAGACGAAGCGCCTTAAGAATATTTATAAGCGGCCTAAAATCCCCGCTATCGGACATCCTCTTCTCGCTAAACCCTGAGGACCTTCCTAATGCATTAGCGAAGGCACAGGAGTTAGAATCGAACTATCAAAGAGCAAGATTTGCTCAATATTATTTTGAAGGGAAAAAGAAAATCATACCCAACAAGGGAAAGGTACCTTACCAACAAAATAACCAAGGCCCTTCCACGCCAAAAAATAATAGGGAAAACAATTTGCAATTTGGGAAAACCAAATGCCAGAACCAATGGAGATAGACTCCGTTTCGGCAAACCTAATTGGGCGAAAACCCAACGATAATAATATCAAACGCCCTCGAGATGGCGAACAATCTCAACAGCCTCAATATAAATCACAAAGGCTGCATAATGTGGAAGAGGAGCAAATTGAAACTCCTCGAGCAAATAATCTAAATGAAAATCATTTTTTAGATTAAACAAAGTAGGGCTTCCTTACTTATACAAAACTGATCGGGAATCCGGTCAGAAATTAAAGTTGCTACTTGACACAGGAGCAACAGCCTCCTATATCAAGGAAGGCATCTATGGCAATAAAAAACAACTTGCCATTCCAAAACGCGTCAAAACCATTAATGGTTTTACTCGTATTACAAGTTATCAAGATATAACGTTATTTGGTATCAAAGGAAGATACTACGAAATCAAGAATTTAGAAACCGACGTCATAATCGGTTGTAATATTCTAAAAAAAATTAATGCGGTCATAGATCTAAAGAATATGAACCTAGCATATGAAGATAAGAAAGAAACCATATTTTTTTACAACCCAAGGGTTGACAATTGCGGAAACGATCCGCAAACCGAATCAATAAAAGACTGCGAACGAAGCAGCATTTTTTGGGAAGAAAAACCCTTTAAAAAATCAAAAATTTCTTTGGGATTAAAAAATCCTGAAGACGCCGCCGCACAGTGGGGCCTTCTGAGTTTTGCATTGCAAAAATCATATCTTCTGAATGCATAAAGATAATTTCTTGAAATAAATTTTGTTTAAAAGTGAATTCCTTAAGCTTTATGGGGTTAGGCCACTCTAGAGCAGCAAAAAATAGACTGTTTTTGAATTTTTTTTCTAGAAAAACTACAAAATAAATTGAAATTCTAATTATGAACATTTATTGTACGTCTTATTAGCTATTTACAAAAATTTTTGTGGGAGTGATTAGTTTAAAAATGGCGGCTGCACAGAAGTTTTCCTGACCACGTTTTCACTTTTAGAGGTCCACGGCCGGATCAACAGCTCCCGTAATTTTTTAATTAGAACCATCAGGTTTGTTTTTTCGTAATCTATACATATCTATACATTTTTGATATTTTAATTTAAAAAAAAATGGCGCACTTTCAAAGTGAAAAATTCAAAATTTGCCTTAAAAATCATCAAACAATTGTTAATAAAAAATGAACTATTCAATTTAAAAAAAAAAACCTACGTACTTCTCTAGGCAATGGTTTTCCCCAAGTTATGTACAAAATTTCAGGTAAATCGAATGAAAATTGTACGAGTTATGCTTCCGGCCAACTGAAAAAATACAGTTTTGAGATAAACGCGTTTGAAGTTTTGAGTTTACATGTACTAGTACTAGTAGACTTTGTACTAAAATTGAAAAATCGTGTACTTAGAATTTTTTTCCGGCTTTGATCTTTTGACACATCATTTTTAAGGTCTTAAGGGACAGATTAAACAAAAAAAAAAAAAAAGATTTTTCAATATTTCTAGAGTGGCCTAACCCCTCAAAACAAGCCATCGTTCAATACGCTACGATATCTGGGAGCGGCATAATAGGTTGTCAAAGTCAGAATTTGTTTCCGGTGCAGCTTTAGCGTCAGAAAATGGCTAGTTTTCCAATTTTTATAAACTTAGAAATTTGCGACTGTACACAGTACATATATTCTTGAACAGTATGACAAGACGAGTTGATATAGCCATGTCCGTCCGCCAGTATGTATGTCTATCAGTATTTATACAATATCTCCCACAATGTGTGCGTGTGTGTGCGATCAACTCATATGGCGGAATTGGCATGATCGGACTATTGGAACTGGTAGCCCCCATACGAAAAGAAGAAGAAAAATTAACAAAACTTGATTCGTTGTATGGGAACCTTTTTTGGTTTTGAAGATAGACGGCTGAAATTTCACAACTAGAAGTTTTAGGTAGCCAGACCAAATGTCTGAAAGTTTCATTGAGATTGGACAACTGGAACTGGTACCTGCCATACGAAATGAAGAAGAGGAAGAGAAGCAGATTTAAGTTGTTGCATAGAAAACTTTTTTTAATTTTCAAGATAGAGGGCTTAAATTTAAAAGGTAGTCTTCCTATTTACTCAGGCCAATTGCCTGTAAGTATCATTGAGATCGAACCATTCGAACTGGCACCTGCCATACAAAATGTAGGCAATTAAGACATTTTACCCCCCCTTACACCACCTACGATCGATTTTACATACCGCCTGCATTGCAAAATACAACAGGTTGCTTCCTATGACAACATTTGTTCACTTTATTAACATTTGAAAGCTGTCACAGCGAATCTACCCACTATGCATTCTTCTTCTTATACCTGCAGCAGCGCCTTTTTCGCTGATTTTTGTGCGAGGTTGCGATCGTTTTTGCGCTATAACGACCAAAAGGGAAGCAAGGGGAACATAATATTTTACAGATAGGTAAAGGAATATGTAATAAACAGATAGTCAAAATTTGGCGGGTAGCATATTTTAGCATTTTTTTTTTTGTCCACCAAAGCTGAAAAACAGCTTAAAAATAGATAGTTCGAAAAATAGCTTCATCTCGAAAACTACACATGCAAATGACTTGATATTTATAATATAACACTGTTATATGGCTACCTAAAAATATAAATCAATTCGATAATGATTCCTGTTATAATTGCGTTGCTATTCCAACTCAAAGGTGCCGAATTTTCAAAAAATTGAGCATGTTATTGAAAGTTTAAAAAAAAATCAACTTTGAGTGCGTATATCTCCCAAACTATAATTCCGATTTCCTTAATGTTAATATTTTGTTAATCTCTGGAAAATTCTCTATCAGACACATATATTTGTTTTATCGAAAGCGATCATGAAATTTTTGATTTTTGCAAGCTGAATGTATCTAAGGCCCCTCTGTGCGACGGCACTTGATCAGTGCAATTATTTTATTTTCATTCTTACAATCAAAACTCACAATATGCACATGCCCGCCCTAATTCTTCTTTTGTCCACACTTTCATTGAACACAAGAAGGATCGTTTCTTAGCAACCACGCATACATGCCACTTCACCTCTTGCCATCACTTTTCGTAAGCAAAATTTGTTTATGAAATTCGGCAACAAGGCTGGAAGTTCATTCATAAACTCCAATAAATTCCCAATCATAGTATTTGTCTGTCCGTCGTCGTTAGAGCGAGCCAAACATACATTCGTTTTGTTGTCTCTGTCGCGACAAAACTTTTCCGCTGTGTATTTGGTGAAATTATTTTTTGAAAGCTTAGCGTGAGAGTCCTTCGGTCTCTTGTTATATTTTAATACTCTCTGGTTGTAACATTGTGTCAGTTTATTGGGAGATTTAGTTTTGTACTCCCAACGCACTTTAGAGTGATTGATGCAGGAATAATTCTTCCTTAGATCTTGGAGGGTGATAGACTTGTTCGCAAAATATACAATGTATAGGAGAATGTCTTGTCCACCTCTAGTTTTCTTTTCCACTGTTTTAACTTCAATACAGTTAAGGCCAACGTCAGTCAGCATTTTTTTAACTTCGGCATTAGAGACTTTGTCTATACCTGATAACACTGCTTTGTATGGTTTTGAATTTTTTGTTTCATAAGAATAGAATTCACAATCTTTGGATTTCATCTCGATGCAAGCAAGACTAAAAGCATTCATTGTTTTAAAAAAAAATTTTAATCCCAATAGATATTGTTTTGATACTGTAGTCGGTTATATATACACTTATCAAGAGATCGTGAATAAATTTCGAGTTCTTCTTCAGAACTGTAATTGTTGGAACAATTTCTTTTGGATGTTCGATATGTTCAACATCGGATATGTTGTCACTTGCCATCTGGCTAGTGCTTGGTTTATCGTCCATTAAAGTTTGCAATGTACGAAAATACTTAACATATTGGTTTGTTACATCAGTAACATTGTTCTTAATATTTTTAGCAAATTTATTTGCGTCAAAGTTTTTCTTTTTAATGCGAGGCATTTTAAGTGGATATTTATTCACAACACCACCGCGCGTAACGGTGTGTTTTGCGTTGTTGTTATTTGGTTGTGCGATTTTGAAATCTAAGTTTTTTATACCCTGTACACACACTGTGTATCAGGGTATATTGTGTTTGTGCAAAAGCCAAATGTATGTAACGCACATAAGGAGGGTCGGGGGACCCCATTAAGTATATATATTCTTGATCGGGACGACAAGAGAAGTTGATTTAGCCATGTCCGTCCTCACCAATGGTTCTCGGAAACTATAAGAGCTAGAGACTTGAAATTTGGTGAGTAGACTCGTGATGCTCGGCAGCAGATCAAGTTTGAATGGTTTTGTGCCACGCCCACTCCTTCCCGCCCATCCAGCACCGCCCACTTTTTGAAAACGCTATAACTCGAACATCCAAAGAGTTAGAAACATGAAAATCGGTATGTAGACTCAGTATGAGTAACTCTACAAAACTGCATACCACAATTTACAAAACTGCATACCCCCTTTATTACCCATCTACCAGTATTTTTCTTAAAAAAGCTATATCTCCAAAACTAACAAAGGTATGCACCTGAAATTTTGTATACAAGCTCAGTGATAATACATCTTAAAAACTGCATACCATAAATTTCTCCTCTCTTTGATGGCTACCCCTCAGAGGCCAACAAACTTAAATTTTTCGTAAAATCGACATTTTTCGACCGATTTTCTTGATATTTTGAACACTATTTGAATATGCGACGTCAGATCAATATGTTTTTGTAGATTGAGGGTGTGGCACCGCCTACCATGTGTGCGGGGTATTATATTGTCGAGTATACTCGACTATACCGCCATTACTGTTTTTTTTTTTTGTTAGACAAAATACGGTAAAGTCGCGACGGACGGATAATAGCAGGTAGATTGCAGCAGTGCCGATAGGTTTTGTGACAACTATACGCGATGATAGTTGCTCAAAGACTCATCTACCCGAATATAAAAAATGCATTTGGACCTGTAAAACACACCATGTCGCGAAAAAAGTTTGAAGAAATCAAAAAATACTTCTCACTACGGGATGAGAGTAAACGAATCAAGAAGGGAGAGCCAGGATACGATACACTGTATCGCACTCGTACGTTTTTAGATTAGATTAGAACGTTTTTATACAGGCGCATCAAAAAGGAAAACAAGAGCACAGACAAATTGTTGGAGCTTCCGGAGTTTCGGGAATCAATTGCTGCTGGTTTAGTGACACATCAAAGCAAGCATAAACGCGGTCGCCCATCTCCGTCACCATCATCCCGGCAAACTGCACAACCAGGTTGGACAATTCAATGTCCATCCACGCCGAGATCTTCAAAGCCATCGCTCACAGTTGGTGAAAAATCAAAGCATCCAATTTCAGATATTCGGTTTGATGAAGTCCACCATTTTCCTGTTTGGATGAGTCGAGACAGTGGCAAAAGATGGTGCAAGCACTGTAAGAAATCCCAAATACAATGTATGTGCACAAAATGTAATCTGCACCTATTCTGTACGGCAAACAAAAATTGTTTCTTTGAGTATCATAATCAAAAATAAAAATAAACTCACTATGTAACCAGTAAGGGCGGTATAGTTGAGTATTCTCAACTATATAATACCCTGTACACACGCCTATGTTTATAACACGTTAAACTTTTGCCGACAGCAAAAGCAGTGTACCACGATATGGTTTGTGTATTTGCTAAGGTAAGGCAGGGCTCAGAGTGCAATGTTGCCATTAGATGGCGCTTTAGTACGGATTTTGTTACCAAGCATTGCTGCCAAATTTTAGTTTGTTGGTCTTTGCGGGGAAAGTGGTAGTTTGTTGTATGCAGTTTTAAAAAGGTATGTTAACTGAGATTGCATACAAAATTTCAGCTTTGTATTTTTTATATTTTAGGAGATAAAGAAATTTTAAGAAAAAAATTACCTTTGGTTGTGCTCGATGGGCGGGAAGGAATGGGCGTGGCAAAAATTCCTTCAAACTTGATCTAGTGTTCGACCACACGAGTCTATCTTCCAAATTTCAAGTTTCTAGCTCTAATAGTTTTCGCAGTGTTAAGTACGGTTTTTGTTACAAATAGGATAAAGAAGTGTTCAAAGCGCAATTTAAGCCAAATTTCAACTTGTTTGTCTTTGCGTGGTCACACAGCCTAAACAATGATAGTTTCTGATCTGCAATTTTATAAAGATATGTTTACTGAGTTTGCATACAAAATTTCTATCTATCTATTATAGTTTAGGAGATACAGCAATTTTAAGAAAACAACTTTTTGAGGGGAAACGAAGGGGAGGGGGGAAAAAGTGGTATGCAGTTTTGTAGAGCTATACATACTGAGTCTACATACTCATTTTCATGTTTCTAACTCATCAGGTTTTCGAGCTACAGCCTTTTGAAAAAATGGGTGGTGCTCGATGGGCGGGAAGGAGTGGGCGTGGCAAAAAATCCTTCAAACTTGATCTAGCGTTTGAACTCACGAGTCTTTCGTCCAAATTTCAAGTCTCTAGCTCTTATAGTTTTCGAGAACCTATGGTGAGGACGGACGGACAGACAGGGCTATATCAATTCGTCTTGTCATCCTGATCAAGAATATATATATACTTTATAGGGTCCCCCTCCCCTCCTTCTATGCGTTACACACAAACCGTCTCAATTAATCTTAATATACCCTGATACACAGTGTGTGTACAGGGTATACAAATTTGTTGTACTTCAACAACAACAATAATAACAAACATTTTTTTGAATGCTTTGCTGAATTGAAAAAAAAAATATTGCCACTAATTATTCGTACGATGCGCTAGCTTAACTTAAAATTGAAAGAAGATTAAAACAAAAGGAAACAATGTAACATTATCACTATCTAGTCATAATCTGGAAGCAGTCATACAATGCAGAATGTAAGAAATATGTAATTGCTTCAAATAAGTCAAAGTTTAGCAACGATGGTACGTGGTAAGCCGATTGGCAACGAAATAAGAAGTTTGGTTATAGAGTATTATAAATGGGGGAACACTTTTGGTGAAATAGCCAAGCAATTAAATCTGGCTAAGTCGTCCGTTCAAGGCGTTGTAAACAATTTCAAGAAAAGTGGCCATATTGAAAGTAAGGTCGCAAATAGAGGTAGAAAATTGGTAATAACAGCTCGTGACAAAAGAGCCCTGGCCAAAATAGTAAAGGCTGATCGTCGCCAAAGCTTGAGAAACTTAGCCTGTGAGTGGTCGGATAAAATCGGAAAAAGTGTGAAGCGTGAATGGACGCGAATGGAGATATTGGATATAAGTTGTATAAAGTATGTTTATTGATTATTTATGTTTCATACTCAATAGGTTAAATAACTCTTAGGCCAAGGAAAACCCATTGCTTACGCTTCGTCAAAAGAAGAAGCGTTTACAATGTCTTGGACTCAAAGGCAATGGAACACCATTATATTTAGCGATGAATCTAAATTTGATGTGTGTGCCGGTGATGCACGAAGGAGAATCATCCGTAACAAAACAGAAGCATACCATAAAGACTGCCTGAAAAGGACAGTTAAGTTCCCTTCAAGCATAATGGTGTGGGGTTGTATGTCTGCCAAATGGGTAGGACAACTGCACTTTATTGAAGGAATAGTCAACGCAGAAAAATATGTTAACATTTTAGAAGAAAGTTTGCTGCCATCAATACCAAAACTGGCTGACTGTGGTGAATACATATTTCAGCAGGATGGAGCATCATCTCATACTGCCAAACGGACCAAATCATGGCTGCAGTATAAGGAAATTGGGGTCTTAGATTGGCCATCGAATAGCTCGGACCTAAGCCCAATCGAGAATATATGGGGAATGATGAAAAGAAATCTAAAAAATGAGCCTCAAAGAACCTTCACTGACTTAAAAAGAAAACTTCAATAGATGTGGGACTCTATTTCAATAGAACAATGCCAGTATTTAAAAAACCTATGCCAAAGCGTTGTAAATGTGTTGTAGAGGCCAAAGGCGATGTTACACAATATTAATATTAAAGAAAAATTATATTTTTAATTAAACAGTTAGTATTTAACGCACCGTACGAATAATTATTGGTAATATTTTTCTTTTCAATTCAGCAAAGCATTCAAAAAAAATGTTTGTTATTATTGTTGTTGAAGTACAACAAAAATTTTTTTTTCTAAGCTTAAGAGAATAAAATGATCTTTAAGAGAAAAATAAGTTCGCATGTGTTATCTACATTACTATTGGAAATACCGTCTGTTAAACATTGCATATGGGTAAAAAAGCTTGCCGTACGAATTAATAGTGGTCGGGGCTCGTATTGCCGCAAATTAAAATCTGAAGCGGCTGCAGTGAATGACAAAGACATAGATCCATTTATAGACGTATACAAAATGCATTCGCCTAATTATGGACATTATGTCCAAAAGCTTTCAACAGAGTTGGAAGTTTTCTTATGGAGTTATGACCAATTAAACATTTTATATCTTCAGGATAACTTTATCCTCAATGAAATGAAAAATACTTTAAGAATAGATGCAACTGGCAGTATTGTAAGACCAATGCAAAAACTTTCAAAGAGAATATTTTTATATTCAATTGTTGGCCATTTACCACAATCAAAGGAGGTATTTTCAGTAGCAGATGCAATATTGTCTAATCATACCCAAGGAAGTATTGCTGTCTTCTTAAATAAGATCCATTCTTTCTGTAAAGAAAGGCACTTGAAATGGCCAATTTGTAGACGAATTGTAACTGATGTTAGCTTTGCAATCATCAATGCCGTGTTAGGTTAGGTTAAGTTTAACAGGCAGCTCGACAGAAGTCGAGAGCACCCGGTGACCATTAGGTCCATTGTGTTGCCTGATTTATTTTCTGAAAGGATTAGATGGGATTGGGTAGGGTTGCTGGGATAATGGATGGGAGAAGGGTCACACCGTTTTCTTCTGGTTCTAATGGCCAGTCCCATTGGGCTTCGGCAGCCCGCGGAACCACCCAGTAGAATCCAGGATGAGTGCCAGGTCCTCCAGGTGCGCGTTCGCTAGACTGCCCAATTCGTCAAAGAAGGGTCTTCCCAGAAATTGGGTTCTCCTCCTCAGAAGTGCAGGGCAGTCGCAGAGAAGGTGTTGGACACTCTCAATCTCTTCTTCGTTTTTGCAGCTACGACAGTAGTCTTGTTGGGATACGCCGTACCGTTGGGCCATACGCCCAATGTAGCAGTGTCCCGTTAAGACTCCTGTCAACATCCTTATCCTGTTCTTTGTTAAGTGTAGGAGCTCGGAAGTGCGCTTCGAATTATATCTTGGCCATAAAGCCTTGGACACCTCGCAGCCCAGTACTGCTGTCCAGTGTTCGGCAGCCACAGTCCTGATGATACTATGAAGTTCCGCTAGGACGTACTCGATTGCCCTTTTAATATCTTTCACCACGAGACTTGTTGCTAACGCTGAACCGGATCTAGCCCACTCATTAGCCGCCTCGTTACCAGGCACACCCATGTGGCCTGGTACCCAGGCAAGTCTGATTGACTGCGGTTGACATCGATTGATTTGAGATCTGAAACCCAGTAGTCGTTCTCATCTGCCACAGAGGTTCCTACTGAGCATAGGATGGTACTGTGGTCCGTTACACAAGGCTTAAGAAGGCCCTGGGCTAGCAGCCTGACCGCACTTCTTGCTGCCACGTGCTTGAGGGAGACTCCAATTGGTTCCATATTCCACATCATATCAAGCGCTGCCTGGGGGGTAGAACGAATGCATCCTGTTACTCCCAAGCAAGCGAGTCGGCATAGCGAAGCTGAATAAGATATGGCGTTGCCAATACGACATAACTGATTTATTAGCGTCATATCTCCGCCCAGAATGGCGTTTAAACAAAGTTATTTAATGATTATTGTAAATTCCTACCCTCCTAAAAATTAGATTCAAAATCCAAATAATTGAAATAACATTAAAACCAGTAAGGGAGCTATTTTCAGATTTGCTGAAACTTATATACGCTTGCAAGCATTTTCTCAAGTATTCTTATTGGAAGATCTGTCTTACTTTTTCCTATAAGAATCATATACGTTTATAAAGATAAAGGGGCGTAACCCCGCCCATTTTCTAATTTTTTTTAACAAATACATTACAATCATTGTACACTTCATTTTGCAATTTTATATCTTGTCGGCTTACAGAGAAATCACATTTTTAAGTTTTTCTCTATATGGGCGGTGCTTTTATGTCCGATTTTTACGAAATTTTGGAATATGATCAAGGATTCATAAAAACGCGTAACTGCAAAGTTTTATCTATTTATATTTAAGAACAAAAAAGTTTTTCTAACAAAAAACGAATTTTTGACCGATTGTTCCTATGGGAGCTATATGCTACATTTATCCGATCTTCTCCAATTTTGTAGTGTGCTTTAATTCACGTCCAAGATGTTCTTGTGCAAAACACTGAGGCGATAGCTTTAAAATTAAAGAGTTTATTGAGTAAAAACCTCATTTTTGACCGGTCGTTCCTATGGCAGCAATATGCTATAGTTATCCGATCATGCTAGATTTTACATACAAACTGCGTGCAAGGGAGAGAAAATTTTCTGCATTTAAATTTTTTTGATATCTTTAAAACTCTAGGAGGAGTTCGCATCGCAACAGACAGATAGACAGACGGGCATGGCTATATGAACTCGTCTCGAAGAGCTGATCAAGAATATATATACTTTATATAGTCGGAAATGTCTCCTTCTCTGCGTTGCAAACTTCATGACAAAGTTAATATACTCTTGCAAGAGTACAATATTGCTTAAAAAACGTAGTTTCATAGATGTTTAATTTAATGTAATTACTTTAATGTTTATTTGTATGTACATATATGTTATTATATATACATAAGTTAATGTTTTTGGCGCTCGCCAATTCCTCTATTTCTATTACACAGCAAAAAATTCTATAGACATACATACAGTTGCGATTGAAGGGATATAAAGAAAATGTATAATTTTGGCGCGTGCCAACGTTATTCCAAGATTCTTGTCACAAAATGGTATAAGTAGCAGCACTGATGCATACACAGAAAGTAGGCAAGCGCCAAAATTGAACATTTTCTATGTATCCCTTCATTCGCAACTGTATGTAGAATTTTTTGCTGTGTAATAAAAATAACGGAATTGGCGAGTGCCAAAAATATTTTACTGATTTTCGCTTAGCGAATGCAATTACTTGGTTTCGGACTTTCAATCAGTGTGCTTCTTGTTTCAATGAAAATGAATTTTGCTAATATCAAATTTGAATTTAAAGAAGGAAGTCGCGCGGGGTGCTTTCTTTTGTTATACACCCCAAGTGACCAACAAATTTATATTAAAAACAAACAATTAAAATCTAATGACACCGTATATGTGTGCCGTGTCAAAGTCTTTAGAGCTCGAGTGTATTTAAGTGCAGATAAGGCTCACGTTTATTCAAAACCCGACATTATAAGCCATATTCATGGTCCACAGGGCCATGAAATGGAAAAAAATCGACGCTCTTTCGGAAATAAAAAATAAGTGCCAAAGTAATTGCAACGAAGACACCAAAAAAATATTTAATGATGTTCTCGCTATGTAAGTAAATAAACATATACACATACATACATATACATCAAGAATTGGTACATATATATTAATTCATGTACAAATCGAAAACGGCGTATGTGTATGTATTATGCAGAATGAGCGCGCAAGCTTTTATACTTGAACATAATATTATATGTGAAATTAATTATTTTTCTTTTATTTTATAATAAATTAGAAAAACAAATAGAGAAGAGGAGATCGAGATTAATTATGATACGGTCAAACGTACTCTACAAAGAAAGAGACAACCGTTTCTACCAAAATCACCAAATACGCCAGAGGATGTTCGCGAAGCTTTTCAAGACAAAAATATCATGAGTCGTTTTGGCATGACGAAAGGATATAGTCCAAAAATTTTCTTTAAGAAATTATATTCATCGAGCTCATTTGCATATTGCATATTCGCGTCTGACAAGGTCATCAGACATTTATTTACGTATGGTTGATTCAAATATTTGCTGTCTAAATGGTGCATCATTTATATCTGATTATGAGAAGGCGATGCGTAACGCATTGAAAAATTTGCATCCAAACATGAATTTCTATTCTTGCTGGTTCCATTTTACCCAAGCATGCAAAAGAAATGCAAGGAAAATAATTGGTTTGGAGAAAATGCTTCAATGCAATAACAAAGCGTACATGCTGTTTATGAAATTTTTGTATTTACCTCTTCTACCGGATAAAAAAATAGTCGAAGCTTTTGGTCTTCTTGAAGCTCAAGCAACTGTTTTAGACAAGAGATGTTTTCTCCCTTTTTAAAATATTTAAGAAGGTAATTCGTAATTTCAAATTTATGCTGTTATTTATTCCCGTTTCATTTTAATAGGAAGGACCTAAAAACATATCTGTTTTCAAACGTTCGACAAGAACTACGAGCTCTGTAGAAGCATATAATTTGAATCTGGGCAACAAAATTCGA
Source organism: Phortica okadai (assembly GCA_034638295.1). Classification (NCBI taxonomy): domain Eukaryota; kingdom Metazoa; phylum Arthropoda; class Insecta; order Diptera; family Drosophilidae; genus Phortica; species Phortica okadai. The sequence continues at coordinate 12,463 of JAWUZV010000057.1, read as the reverse complement.
GCATTATTGATGCCGAATATGAAAAAAGTCGCGAATTTGCTCTACTTTTTCAAAATGGTGGCATAGGCAATCAGACACAATCAAAGCAACTACGTGTAAGTTTATACTAAATTGAATTAAAGTCATAAAAATACATTAACATTCATTTTTGATGTCAGGATCGTGCTCAAAAAATTATGAATGCCATGGATCTATTTGACAAGGGAGAAATAGATATACAGGGTTTTTTGACAAACACATCGGTTTGTAAAACAAGACTTGTTCGACAGTGTCCAAATAGATTCTAATTTGACGAGAATGTCGTCCGAAATGAAGTCTTTCACATCTTCGCTTTCCTCGAGTGGTTCAAACATAAGTCAACTGTCAGATTCTTTTATTGTCCAAATGAATCCCTGCAATGTTTGTCTGGTCAATCCAAAATCTGGTTTGTTGCGTCCATGCAACCATGTAAATATTTGTAGTGCCTGTTGGGATCAAATTCTTGCCCACAATCAAGAACTTAATGATACTGATAGTCAAAAACCTAAATGCGACTAGGGGTAGCGACACATCTCCGCCGAACTGAGAACGACAATACTCCGCGCGGATAAAAGCGCAAATATCCAACTATTAAGACGCATTTGGGACTTAAAATTCATAATATTCAAAGATGGCAACATTCATATTTAATGATGTGGGAGTCACCTCAGTTCGCGATGGATGGAATCGTGTATGAAATGTTTAATTTTCTAAAAACTATTTTTATGTATGAAATGTTTATGTTTTATGTTTAAGATATGGCGTTGCCAATACGACATAACTTCGCTGACTTATTAGCGTCATATCTCCGCTCAGAATGGCGTTTAAACAAAGTTATTTAATGATTATTGTAAGCTCCTAAAAATTAGATTCAAAATCCGAATAATTGAAATAAGATTAAAATATTGCTTAAAAAACGTAGTTTCATAGATGTTTAATTTAATGTAATTATTTTTATGTTTATTTGTATGTACATACTAGTATGGCCCGGCGCGCTTTGCTACGCCCTCAAATATGAGGCACCGTTGCATATAACACCGGATCGAATCATATCAAATTTTATCTCTATCAATTTCAAATTACGTTCTTGTAAGTAGTATGGATCCAAATATATATATCTGTTTAAATTTTCGTGCTATATGTGAAGGCAACCCCACCCATTTATCTTGTTGGTCTTCAAGTCAGCAATATTCATTCCAGCTTTTAAATTCCCAGATTAATAAAATTTTAAATAAATAAATTAAATAAATCAATAGGAATGCTATCTTTCCTTCATTTTGTTGTACTCTTATTTTCCATGTACCAGACAATGTTGTTATAATTCTTTGGGCTTGAGAGATGTGTAAATTCCAATTAAGAAAATTTGATGATAAATATTGAGTGGATATCTCCAGAAACCAACATTTTTTAAAGAAAACGCTCATTTTTGACCGAACATTCTTAAGGCAGCTATAGGCTATAGTGATCAGTTCAATGTGAATTTTACCTACAAACTGCATGCAAGTATAAGAAAACTGTCTCAATTAAATTTTTTTTGCTTATTTCAAAATTCTGGGAGGAATTAGCATCGCAACAAACAGACCAATAGACAGACATGGCTATATTAATTCGTCTCGTCGTTTTGTTCATGAATAAGTCAGAGAGTATTAAAATATAACAAGAGACCGAAGGCCTCTCACGCTAAGCTTTCAAAAAATAATTGTTACTAATAACCAGCGGAAAAGTTTTGTCGCGACAGAGACAACAAAACGAATGTATGTTTGGCTCGCTCTAACGACGACGGACAGACAATTACTATAATTGGGAATTTATTGGAGTTTATGAATGAACTTCCAGCCTTGTTGCCGAATTTCATAAACAAATTTTGCTTACGAAAAGTGATGGCAAGAGGTGAAGTGGCACGTGGCATGTATGCGTGGTTGCTAAGAAACGATCCTTCTTGTGTTCAATGAAAGTGTGGACAAAAGAAGAATTAGGGCGGGTATGTGCATATTGTGAGTTGTGATTTTAAGAATGAAATAAAATAATTGGACTGATCAAGTGCCGTCGGCTTAATATGTACGTATATGTATTTAGTTATTCATGCTTATTGTAAATAAATTACATTTTATTTAAGCTGAGGCAATGTAACTTTTATTATATAGAGATTAGGTTGATTTTAGTTTGATTTTGATTGACTGAAGAAAATTATATTGCATTGTTTAGCGACGAAAATAATTATTTTTATATGCGTTTAATTTGATTTTGCAATGAAATAAGTAGGCGACATCAGAGAGTATTAAAATATATTATAGTATAGTATTATAGTAGTATTAAAATATACTCTCTGTATAAATGTATACGCATTGTCATTGTTGTTGCTAAAATATTTGCGCTAGCCGAAAATCAAAGCAATGTTGAGAAAGGGTGAAGTGGAGCATATAAATGTGTGCGTATTGTTTTTGTTGTCGCTGATTATTTTGCGACAATATGAAAAATGAAAATGTTCTTTGCTTTCGTTTTTTATTAGTCTCTTTGCCCTTGGCATCAACAAGCTACACTCAAAGCAAGACAGTCAAAGCAATGTTGATAAAGGGTGAAGTGGAGCATACAAGTGTGTCCATATTGTATTTGTTGTTTGTTGTTGGCGATCTCCCTGCCTCTTTGCCCTTCGCATCAACAAGTGTCAATTTTACATTTGATTCCTGTGCGTGGCCATGTCACACACATATACCCCTTTTCGCGTCTCAACCATAAGCTAACTACACTAGAAAGAAAAATTAAAGGATATAAAACAAAAATGTTATTTTGGAGTCTTTTTTGACGACGAATAACTTGGAAAGTATTGGTCGTACAACAAAAGTTAAGAAAAAGAAATTGTAGCTCTTAACCTCTAGTTTTTGAATCTAATCACGGTTGTTTTTTATGATGAGAGGTTTAAGATTAATCGTAAGAATTGCAAAAAAAAAAAAATTGCCATTTTTTTCTTCTTTTTTTGAAACAATATTTCTACAGATGTGGATTCAAGATGATTGTACCGCCATAAGGACCTTATAGGAAATTTCATTACCTTTAATTTGAGTTACTGTGGAGCTCTGTAGCATAATTTTCCGCGGAGTTATCGTCGCTCAAAGCAAAAAAGCCATTGTTGACTTTGCTAATCGATATCTCAAAAACTATTGATGCCACAAAAAATGACAGTAGCTTTTTGCGAACTCCAAACCATTTGCTACAAAGTGAATTTAGTGAGATTTAATGGAAAAATTTTTTTCAATGTGAAAATTATGGCTGAAAAAATGTTTAAATTTGTCAAAATTGGCTATTTTTGGATAATTTGGTGTATCTTTGGATATAGTCCATAATGGAAGGAGCCAGACTATAAGTGTTTGACCTTAAGGTACACTGAAAACAACCCAATCATTGCCGAAGACCAAAAGTTTTGTTTTCTTAGTGTCACGAAGGCTCAAACTTATCGTTTCCGCCAAGCATCACAAAAAACAGCAATTTTTCAAAAAATTTAACATAACGATATTATTCTCGGTTTTATTCATTTTTTCAATATCAAAAAATTGTTTCTTAACAGAAATGCATAATTTATTCATTTAAGGACATTAATTACTAAAAAAAGGATATTTAAAAAAAAAAAAATTTCAATTAAAAAAAATTTTTGAAGTAAAACTTCTTATTCGACTTCCAAAGCGTTAAACGTTAAATATTTAACGCTATTTTTGTAATGTGACAATTAAAAGATCAATATTGACATTCAAAAAATAACCAAACCGGTGGCTTAGTGGTAGCTGACTAAGCTGCTAATCCAGATGTTGCGAGTTCGACTCCCGATCGATGCAATAAGACTTTTTTGGTTTTTATAGTTTTTTTGTCAATTATAGAATGACAATCAAAACTTCAATATTGTTCAAGAAAAATTATCAAGTCAATGGTGCAGTGGTAAAGTAGACGGCCGGCAATCGGAAGGTCCTGGGTTCGATGACCGGTCGAGACAATAATTATTTTTATATTTTAATTTATGATTTTGATAATATTTTTATTATTTTGTATGTTTTTAATTATTTTTAAGAATATTGTAATAGTTTCTGATCTATAAATTTTTAAAATAAGAATTCTAAATTGACTATGAGGATATTTCAAATTGAACACTATTTTTTATTCGATATTAGAGCACTAAAAGTCAGATACCGTATTGGTTGTGTGGGTGAATGGTAGGCTGCCGATCGTATTGCCCCAGGTTCGACTCCCATGCAAGGCAATGTTTTTTGTTTTTTAATTATATTTTTTTAATTTATTGTATAATATTTTTGTTATTTTGTGTGTTTTTAATTATTTTTAAGAACATTTTAATCGTTTCTGGACTAGAATGAAAGATCAAAATGAGTGACAATGGTCTTAAAGAAAACGCTGCAGATTCAGGGTCATAGTATTACTATAAAAAATCGAAACAACCTTCGCTTTTACTTTTAAAGTGGGAGTTTTACTTCATCCGCGCGGAGGGACTCCACGCACCAGTTTTTTTTTTTGGAGGATTGAGACCCTGTGGTTCGTCAATTCCACAGTATTTAACGACTCCAAACTCATCCTCCAGTGTGATTTTAAGAACTGTCCATCTTCAATACTTCGTATTGCCGCCCTTGTTCTGAATCACCGCATCCAAGCGTTCTCGCATGTTAATGCACCGCTGAATATCCCGTTGGGGTATGCCCCGCCAACATTGAATAAGTGCTTGAGTCAGCTGTCGCAAGCTTGTAAATTGTTGATGGGTGCGACGCAATCGACGTTCAAGCATGTCCCAAACATGTTCGATTCGGTTCAAATCGGGACTCATTGGTGGGTGGTTGAGCATGGTTACATCGTTGTTGGCAAGAAAATTTCTAGTACGTAAAGCTGTATGAGGGCGAGCATTGTCCTGCATAAGGACGAAACGATTTCCAGTACGCCTACGGACAGGAAGAACATGTGGTTCGAGGACTTCGTTTATGTATTTTTCGGCAGTCATGGTTCCATCAATGATCACTAATTGCGTTCTAAAATTGAAAGATATGCCTGCCCATACCATAACTGAACCGCCATTAAACGCTGCAACTGGTTGTGTAAAATTGTCGATATTCCTTTCACCACTGCGACGCCACACGAGAGTTCTTCTGTCGTTTCCATACATCGAAAATCGGGATTCGTCAGTAAACATTACATTATCCCACTGTCTGCGTACCCAATGTAGATGGTTACGTGCATAGTTCAAACGGATTCGACGGTGTCTAGCTGTGAGCATTGGTACACGGTTTGGGTGACGAGCACGGAGTCCTTGCTCATGAAACCGATTTCGAACCGTTGAAGCAGAGATGGTACTTTGGGGAGGAGGTTGTCGACAATTGAAAAATTGACAAGCGACTAATCCAGCGTGAAGAGTAGGTTCTCGACGAGATATTCGAACGATAGCTCGGTCGTCACGCGCGTTAGTGATTCGTCGCCTACCTTGCCCTGATCGACGGCCGTAGGATTCAGTCTCATTAAATCGCGCATAAGTCCGACTTACAACTGACTGGCTTACTCCCATTCGAGCTGCAACTTCGACCTGACTATGGCCCTCCTGAACAAGCGCAACGATTTGAGCCACACCTGTGGCAGATAGGTGTCTCCTACTCATCATAAGTAAAAAAAAAATCAAATTTTAAAAAAATCAGATTTTTCGGCTAGTTTTGTATAAAACGTTTTGAAGCGAAAGGATATTCAACGATAAATTGCAATAAAATGTTCAAAGTTCAACAAAAGTTCAAGAGTTTTGTAAAGAAAATCAATCGGCCGTTGGGGGGTATATCAATTTTTTTTTTAAATTGAATTTTTTTTTTTTTGTAAATATCCTTTTTTTTTTTGTAATTAATGTCCTTAAATAAATAAATTATGCATTTCTGTTAAGAAACAATTTTTTGATATTGAAAAAATGAATAAAACCGAGAATAATATCGTTATGTTAAATTTTTTGAAAAATTGCTGTTTTTTGTGATGCTTGGCGGAAACGATAAGTTTGAGCCTTCGTGACACTAAGAAAACAAAACTTTTGGTCTTCGGCAATGATTGGGTTATTTTCAGTGTACCTTAAGGTCAAAAACTTATAGTCTGGCTCCTTCCATTATGGACTATATCCAAAGATACACCAAATTATCCAAAAATAGCAAATTTTGACAAATTTAAACATTTTTTCAGCCATAATTTTCACATTGAAAAAAATTTTTCCATTAATTCTCACTAAATTCACTTTGTAGCAAATGGTTTGGAGTTCGCAAAAAGCTACTGTCATTTTTTGTGGCATCAATAGTTTTTGAGATATCGATTAGCAAAGTCAACAATGGCTTTTTTGCTTTGAGCGACGATAACTCCGCGGAAAATTATGCTACAGAGCTCCACAGTAACTCAAATTAAAGGTAATGAAATTTCCTATAAGGTCCTTATGGCGGTACAATCATCTTGAACCCACATCTGTAGAAATATTGTTTCAAAAAAAGAAGAAAAAAATGGCAATTTTTTTTTTTGCAGTTCTTACGATGAATCTTAAACCTCTCATCATAAAAAACAATCGTGATTAGATTCAAAAACTAGAGGTTAAGAGCTACAATTTCTTTTTTTTAACGTTTGTTGTACGACCAATACTTTCCAAGTTATTCGTCGTCAAAAAAGACTCCAAAATAACATTTTTGTTTTATATCCTTTAATTTTTCTTTCTAGTGTATTTTGCAAATGCAAATTGTATTATTTTGCTGCTTAATTTCATGTTATCCTGATACCATCATTATAAAATTCGAATTGTTTGCCTATATTCAGACAACAAAAGCGAATAATTGTTAGTTGATATTGATATGTTAAAATGCTGATAATACCTCTGATTGTATTGGAATTTTTAAAATTTGTTAGTAAAAATATGATGAAAAATATAAAATTTTCATATAATTAATTATAAATGTTGAAAAACTCATTATTTTCATAAAATATAAAAATTGCTGAAATAATTGAATATAAGATGTCCGTCCGGACTGGCAAAATATCAAAATCAAGACAAAAATTCACGCCGCACAAGCAAATGAAACGTGGCAACCAAAGAGAATTAAATACAACAAGAGACCGAAGCTCGCTCACGGAGAGCTTTCAAAAAAAAGTAAGGTACACAGATTGGCGGAAAAAGTTCCAACATCAGCTCAAAACTTTTAGAACGAGAGGGAATATAAAAGAAGTATGTCTTATTCGGTCGAGAATGCGTGGTTGATATTCAGTATGAGCAAGCAATGCGTGAGAAAATTTGATAAGGCCAGCGACCAAATATACGTAAATTTATATTTTGCGCATATTGTAGGCAATGAAAATGTTAATTTTTAAATTATTTTATAGATTTTTCAAAATACTCTGATTTGATTAAAGGCGTTATAACGAACAGCCTAGTGAAAGAATTATATTTTAATCTTTATCAGAAGCATTTTTTTTTGCCAATTGAAAATATTGCTTTTGGCAAAATAGCCACCAAAATCAGTTTTTGCTATTTTTCATGGTTCTGAAAAATGTCAATTTTTTATTTTATAGATTTTTTATGTCTTCTACAAATTGTTGTAGAAGGCCATATTAGTGATCTAATATGGTTTTTATAATTTTTTTAATCTTAGTTTGGCCATAATATTAATATTAAAGTTCATTTTTTGGGACAGGGACATACATGAGTGCTTGTGCGAGCAAAGCGACCGAATCGCTGCGCTGCTGGCTCAAGATTGAAATTTGCGCACAGCCAAACTCAACGTGCTAACATACGAATGTTTGCTTCTTTCTTTCTGTTAAGCTGTTACAGTATAGTTAACAGCTGCCTGATTTTGAACAGTAGCTGAACATGTCACTTATGTTACACACCCATTCACAACACATACGGCAATTTATCGTTCAGCCAACCGCAAATATAAATGTCATATGTGTTGTGAGTACGCTTTGTAACATAAGCAAAGCAAATGTTCAAATTGTGTATCAATGTTTTGAATAATACCACACAAACTTATGCACAATTAGTTTCTGTATTAGTTTGTGTGTTATTATTATATGCTGAAATAAAAATATATATAAACAATAATAATGAAAAACTAATAAGGGCGGTATAGTCGAATATACTCGACAATATAATACCCTGCACTAATGATAGGCGGTGCCACACCCTCTACGGTGCCACACCCTCTACGAAAACATACTGATCTGACGTCGCCTACTCAAATAGTGTTCAAAATATCAAGAAAATCGGTAAAAAAATGTGGATTTTACGAAATATTTAAGTTTGTTGGTCTCTGAGGGGTAGCCATCAATAAGGCGGGAAATTTGTGGTATGCAGTTACTGATAATTAAATGTTAATGTTAACAGCTGCAAAAAACAACCACCATTTCATACAAAAGCAAGTCACTGAGCAAAGAGCATAAGAATAGTAGATGAGATGTAGGCTGATCGCTTTTTGTCTTCTGTGCCACTTGCACCTTAAGAATTTTGCATATGTATCTTTCATTTTTGACAACCAAATTATACTTTACTGCTTTAGCATTAGCGATCATATGCAAATTATATTTCCATTTCATTCTCGGCCAAACTCTGTTTATTTCGCTTCCACACCATTCATAAATCCGCTGAGCTTTTCCCGCCAATCTCTGTTACTTATTATTAAAAAGCTCAAAGCTCTCCGTGAGCGAGCTTCGGTCTCTTGTTATATATAATTCTCTTTGGTGGCAACATCTCAAAAGTAAACAAAATAGGAAAACTGTCAACAATTCCCAGCCGAGTGAGAAAGAAATACCCATTTAATCATTCCGTCTTTGTCGCACAGTTTTCCGCCAGTTATCTATTCGGGATCTCAAAAACACGAAAGCTTAGCGTGAGAGGCCTTCGGTCTCTTGTTATATTTTAATACTTTCTGATAACAAGAGACCGAAGCTCGCTCACGGAGAGCTCTCAAAAAAAAGTAAGGTACACAGATTGGCGGAAAAAGTTCCAACAAGATTTTGAACAGTAGTTGAACATGTCGAGAAGGCGTGGCTGATATTCAGTATGAGCAAGCAATGCGTGAGAAAATTTGATAAGGCCAGCGACCAAATCTACGTAAATTTATATTTTGCGTGTATTGTAGGCAATGAAAATGTTAATTTTTAAATTATTTTATAGATTTTTCAAAATACTCTGATTTGATTAAAGGCGTTATAACGAACAGCTTAGTGAAAGAATTATATTTTAATCTTTATCAGAAGCATTTTTTTTTGCCAATTGAAAATATTGCTTTTGGCAAAATAGCCGCCAAAATCAGAATTATATTTTAATCTTTATCAGAAGCATTTTTTTTGCCAATTGAAAATATTGCTTTTGGCAAAATAGCCGCCAAAATCAGTTTTTGCTATTTTTCATAGTTCTGAAAAATGTGAATTTTTTATTTTATAGATTTTTTATGTCTTTTACAAATTGTTGTAGAAGGCCGTATTAGTGATCTAATATGGTTTTTATAATTCTTTTAATTATAGTTTGGCCATAATATTAATATTAAAATTCATTTTTTGGGACAGGGACATACATCAGTGCTTGTGCGAGCAAAGCGACCGAACCGCTGCGCTGCTGGCTCAAGATTGAAATTTGCGCACAGCCAAACTCAGCGCGCTAACATACGAATGTTTGCTTCTTTCTTTCTGTTAAGCTGTTACAGTATAGTTAACAGCTGCCTGATTTTGAACAGTAGTTGAACATGTCAACTTATGTTACACACCCATTCACAACACATACGGCAATTTATCGTTCAGCCAACCGCAAATATAAATGTCATATGTGTTGTGTGTACGCTTTTTAACATAAGCAAAGCAAATTTTCGAATTGTGTACTAATGTTTTGAATTAAATTTCGCTTGCTTATGACTGTTAATGTACAGCGCAATAGTTAAATATAGCCGTTACACTGTACATTAACACTCATAATAATACACAAACTAATACACAATTCAAAACATTGATACACAACTAATTATATTAACACCCCAGCAGTTTTTTTAATACTTCAAACATCGGTGTTTTTGTACCTACAAGTAAGCACAGAAGCGCTTACTAAGCCTTACGATTCTATTTGCTATTTCAAGAGGCTTGGCCGCTTTTACAACCTCAAATCCCCTTACAAACTCGCTGCCAAAAGAAGCAGTCAGGCATCGTAGTTGTTGTAACGCAAAAACGTCGACGTCGAAGCCAACGTTTTTTTGCGCTGCTCGCACTGTTGACGCTCTGCTTTTGTTTTGTGTTTGCAATTTAACGTTTGCTTTTGTTTTGCTATGAAACTAGAGGTCTCGGGTTCGATCCCTGTCCGGGGCGATATAAAAATGTTTACTTTTATTTTTTGTTTTATAAAATATGTCGAATGAAATTAAATAAAGTTATTTAAACAAGAAAAAAAATAAATTTGAAAATTTTATTGAATTTGAGTCAGTTTTTTTGTTTAATTCTGTTTTTTTTTTCTTACATATTTTGTTCTTTACATATTTTATTTAATTGTTTTTCCTATAGAATTTGATTATATTGTTAATTATTTAGACAGAGATTAATACTTTAACTTACTTGAATACTTGAATGATCTGTAAAATACGCGAAAGCATTTTTCGTTGCCCTAACCGAGACTCGAACCCAGGCTCTTCGGTTTGTAAGCCGCCGCTCAACCCGTTGAGCCACACAGACTTGTAAATGCAACACGCTAAATAATGAGTAAATCATTTTGAACAGAACAGCAAAATTTCGTCCGTCGGCGTAACAGTGCGTTTGTCTGTTTGTTTTCCTTTTGTTTTTACAATTATGCCCGCCTACCCCTTCATCCACACAAAGTTCTGCTTGTGCGTAAACTCACCCTCCCGCACACACTTCATCGTCATGTTCAACTTTCGTTTGTCTCTGCTTTTGTCGTCAGCTACCTTCCCCGCTAACCCTTCATCTTCAACAAACACACACGACGCAGTTTTTTCGACGTGTGTTCGACGTCGACGTCAACTGTGCTTACAAATCTAATGTAGCCTATTGAGAAATATAAGGCATGTCTACTCGACGCAAATTCTACTACAAATTCATGTCTTTATTTCGTATGTGATCTGAAAAAAAACTGCTGGGACACAACTAATAATAGTTGTGTATCAATGTTTTGAATAATAACACACAAACTAATTTTGTATTAGTTTGTGTGTTATTATTATATGCTGAAAGAAAAATATATATAAATAATAATAAAAAAAACCTAATTTTTGATTTTAATTTTTTTATTAAATTATAATTAATAATTTAATTTTATTATAAATTTATTCGGCATTTGTTGTTGTTGCTGCTGCCGCTGGAGTAGCTGCTGCTGCTACCGCTGCCGATGGTGCTGGCGTAGCTGCTGCCGATGGTGCTGCGCTTCTGCTGTGAGCTGGGTGGGTCGTGCGGGGCAGTCGAACAGGTGGAGAGTGTCATGCGGGCCATTACCGCATTCGGGGCATATATTTTGTACTCTTGGATTGACGCGCGATAAGTAGCTGTTGAGTCGTTTCGAGACACCAGACCGAAGCTGCGCGAGTGTCGCCCTGATTTCTCTGGGGAGTGTTGTTTCCGTCGCATCAATGGGGGGGTGGCCTGCCACCCAGAACAACGTTGTCTTTGTAATTGTCCAAGGTCTGTTCCACCATTTCTGTGTGTATATCATTAGAGGCTTGTTTGATAGTGTCAGTTGGAATCGGCGCCGGTCCAGTGAGGTGCACCACCTTGGGTAGATTGTCCCTCAGATCCGAGCGTATATTGCGTGGTGGTAAGGGTGCAGTGTCATCCCTATGTTTCGGATGACTTGCCTCCATGCACGTGATGAGGAACTGCATGGTGAGGAGTTCATTATGTTCCCGAACAGGGAGCACCTTCGTCTCCTGATGTAGGTAATCTTGGTATGTCATCGTGTGGCAACCAGTGATGGCTCTGAGCGCTGCATTCTGCACTGCTTGCAGGTTGTCCCATTTCGTGATACTTAGGCAAGGACTCCAGGCTGGTGCAGCATAACTCATCTATGAGCGACTGCAGGCCTTAAATGTTGTTAGCAGCGTTTCCTTGTCCTTGCCCCAGGTGCTACCTGCCAGAGCTTTGATTACTTTGTTCCGGGAGCGAACGTTTTTAGCCAGTATCTCCGCATGCTTGGTGAACCCTAGCAGGTTATCATACGTGACTCCCAGCAGCTTCGGGTACCTCTTTGTGGGGATGACAGCTCCATATATCCTGATGTCCAGCTGTGCGTTTACTTCTTTGGTCCAGGATGTAAACAATGTAGCAGAGGATTTCGGTATGGAGAGTTGGAGATTTCTTTCCTAGAAGAATTCGACCAAGTCCTCTAGGTACTTGTTGAGCCGAACGATCATCGGTGGTATTTTCTCCTCTACCATGTATACTGTACAGTCGTTCGCATAAATGACCA